>JAAGKR010008580.1:0-30638 GCA_011419295.1 Clarias macrocephalus | reverse complement strand
CTCAATGCCACACAGAGTTCTAGCAGCAGACACGTCTCTAGAACAACTGTTAAGAGGAGACTGTGTGAATCAGGCCTTCATGGTAGAATATCTGCCAGGAAACCACTGCTAAGGACAGGCAACAAGCAGAAGAGACTTGTTTGGGCTAAAGAACACAATAAAGAAAACTCTTTGAATGAGAAGGTGTGTCCACGTTTGGTCTGTACTGTATATATATATATAATTAATTTATTTATTTATTTAATAATCTACTGAGTGCCCACCACTGATTGGATTGGCACTCCATCCAGTGTGTACTCCACTTCGTGCCCTAAGTTTTCTGGGCTAGGCTCCAGGCCTCCACAACCCTGTATACAGAAGGCGGTACAGATAATGAGACATACAACATTCCAGTGGCTAGGTCTTCTTACTGCTGATGTTGAATATGAAATTACCTAATATATGCTAGCTGGTTAAGCCGTTTGTCTTTGTAGGTCGTATTTCGGTTATTTATGTCTAATGAGACTATTCTGTCCTCATAGTCATTTCAGCAGTCCAATTTGGATCTTCTTGACCTTTTGCATTCAAGGGTAAAGTTTGAATTGATTGTCCTTACAACAACAAAACATTTTAGAGGGCAATCAATACAGTAACACACTTGCATATGATAATGATAGTTCACACAGTGTTTATTGAGATGAAGGTGCTGTACACCTTGCCTGAGAACAGGACACAGTGCACACTAAGAAACACACAGTGCACATATTGCATACAGTGATGGAGTTGCTGTGCAGAACTGTTTCCGTTGCACAGACGGAGACTTCTGCAAGTGTGACCTAATTTTGGGAAATTCTTTTATAAAAATAGATGCAGACAGAACATTATTTCATAAGTTTAGTATTATGGAATGTGTCTAGGCGCAGAGGTGTTTTGAGATATTGTGCTTTACAGTTTGGGAGAAATCCAGTGTAATCAGTTTAAACATAATATAATCCTAAGTGCAACCTAATACACAACAAATCATCTTGTTTATCAGAGGTATTTGTTTTTGGGTTATAACGCTATAGTTTTTATGCAAATCCCTCCAATAATAGCGTTAGTCAGTTTAAGTCAAATACTTTATCTGTCAACACTTTATGGTAACTGATGATTTTTAGCTAGCGTGCTAACTAAAGTGTTGTTACTAGTGTACTGGTGTCACGCCAGCAGCAGCAACAGAATCAGCGGGGCAGCCTTCACATGGTGGAAGCAAACTACAACTCCCAACATGTATGTTAAGTGGCGTTCACATCACATCTGCAACCAAGTGCTCTGTTGCATAAATAGAATTCACCCAATGAGAGAAAGTATATGCTCTCGTGAGTTAGTCCACACGCTACTGAGCCTTGTTTTTGTGACTGTTTAATTGAGTTTGATACAATTTTCGTTTCTGGTTTCTGATTTCTACTTAGACCCTCTAACATGGTTTGCTTATTGACCACCCTTGCCTGTTTCTAGTTTCCAAGCCTGACTTATCTGTGTTTGATTTTCTGCCTTGTTTTAGTTTAATAAATGACATTCATCTTACCTGCTCTCGCGTCTGCTTGTACCTTGTATCCTGACAACTGGGTGTTGCTAGATAAACATTAACTGAAATACTATGTAAGTAAATAAATAAGATAATAAAGAAGCATTGGTGATTTTTTTTTCAGCTAGGCATAATTTTGCACAATGTGTAAAATTGACATAAATTAATCTGATAAATTGATTAGTAGATGTGCATTTTGAACATCCCATTCCAGATTTAGTCCTCCTTTGCTGTTATAACCTCCACTCATCTGTGAAGGCTTTCCACTAGAGTTAGGAGTGTTTCTGTAGGGATTTATGTTCACTTAGTCACAAGAGCATTAGTGAGCTCAGGCACTGATGTGGAGACCTGGTGAGCAGTCAGCTTTCCAATTGATCTGAAAATTGATCAGTTAGGTTGACGTCAGGGCACTGTATAGTCCACTCAAGGTCTTCCACATCGAAGTTGGCCAATCATGTCTTTATAGAACTGAGTTTGTTCACACTGGCAGTTGTAATCCTGGAACAGGTTTGAGTCCCTTAGTTCCAGTGAACCGAAATCTTACTGTTATTATGTGCTCCAAACTTTGTGCCAACAGTTTTGTGCCAACAGTTTTGGAAAGACCTAGTGATGGGTGTGATGCTCAGGTGTCCACATACTTTTAGCCAAATAGTATAGACCCATTATCAGTTGATTTGAGCCACTTTAAATTTTTTATCTTTAAATTAGCAGCTGCCAAGAGGAATCATAAATTATGGTTAAGTGAGGTTTAATGTCTATTTATTTTACTCAATTTACATGTTTTTTCTAAATGTTTAGATTGTTTGTATAGGCAATAAATATGATTATAGAATTGGAAATTGGTAATATTTTTGGGAACAGATTATTAAACAGCATTATTTACTATGAGAAAATGAGTTTTGCAATATGAAATTTTCACCTTAAGGCATCGCCTCCGGAGCGGATTAAATTTGTATGCTGAGGTACTTTTGTATTATCTCTTGCTTCTCATGTAGTTAAACTTGACTCGCATTGTGTGGTATGTAGATTCAAATTTAAACACAAATTCCTTTTATTCAAATTAGAAGACATGATTAATCTGAAGATTATCTTATAAAGGGAACTCAGCTACAACTAAATAAATATTTGAGTATATACATTGTTGTAAAATGTAGAATATATGAAGATCCATTGAAAACGAACATAACTCAGAAAGTTTGCCAGTTAGTGTGTTGTATAAGACATTGTGGAGATCTTATTTAAGAGAAACTGTGCCACTATTGTTTAGATATGTGACCTATTGTCAGGTAGATAGTCTGAGATGCATGCAAATGCAGGGTAGTGTTTTGTAATGAAACTGCCACAGATAAACAAATCCAAATCACAAGGCAGAATCACAAATAGAATTGTGCAATAGGGCAGGCAATCAGCAAACAGAATATCAAATGCAATTGTTGATTCACAAAACCAAAAACAGAGATGTAATTAAAAGCAGCATACCACAATATAAGAGAAGGGCTGCCAATTCTGAAACAAAGCTTTACTTTGCAACTCTGTTTAAAGGGTGTGGTGGTGATAGCCATCAGGTGTGAAATATTAGTATTTTCAAGGCCATGAAGTGAAGTATTGCAATGGGAATGGTGATGTGATGGAAAGTGGACTTTAGGGTCAATTTCAGTGATGGCTTGACACCTATCTGGGATGACTGGCTTAATCAATTATAATAAAGTAAATATATAATATTAAATTAAGGATCACCAAATTAAAGAAGCATTTTAAGTATCAATTACACAAAGGAATCTCAAGGGGTAAAAATAGGTTAATGACATCAGTAGTTAGGTAACCACAATGTGCCCTTTCACCATTTGGGCCCTCAGTTTGGTGCCCCATGTCCTTTAGAGATAACTGCTTCACTAACTGGCATCGGAAATGAGCTCTTTTGGCTGTTCTATCATACTCCCTTGACTTGTGTCCAAAATGGCTGCCTAGAAAGCATGCAGATCTGTCAGGTCTGGGCACTTTTCCCTTTCTCGCTATCTGTATCTCTCTGGCAGGACACAGCATCCTGCAGGCTAGGGAAGGTATGAGCTTTTCTCTTTAGGTTAGTACAGCTCCATGTACTGTCCTGTTTTTTCTCTTCTGATTGTCTTCTTTCAGGACCCAGGATTTATGCCAACAAAGATCAGAGGTGGTCTCACATGAAGCTGGTTATTTGATTCTTTTATAGTGACTATCCATGATTGACTTGATGCATGCCTTGAATGTGAAGGATGGATTGATTATGTACTGTATATGTAAGTGTGTGTGTGTTTGGGGGGAGATGGGGGGTCTTTGTGCACGCATGTGCATCATGGCAGGCCTGCACTGTCTTGCAGCTCAAGGTCATGCAGTTTATTATGCAGTTTATTGCACATCCATTCTCTCATTTACATACAGATGGGTTTACAGCCTTCATACAAGTAATGAAGGCACCTTCCCACTGTGAAAGTGGCCATTTGTTCATTTGAATTCACTTTTCCTCTCAACAGGTAACCATCAATAACTTTCCAGCATTTATGCTTTTGCACCTGACCAGTAATTGCATTGCACAGATATTGCTCTCTTATTGCCCTTTAAGGAGGAATATTAATAAACATCAAGTAGTCAGTCAGCTAATTAGTTTTAGGTTTAAGATTATCCATTACTTCTATCCAAAAGGGATAGGTATCTCTCCTTTCAAAGTAATACAATATGCATTTTAATATGCAGCAAAAAGCATCCAATTATGTATTATGGTACAAGCTACAGCTGTACATATGTGCTGCATTACATGGCAAAACAATACAAATGTTACAAATAAAAATTTAAATGTTGAATCTTATTGTTCAATTCAGTTTGGCTTTAAATTATCATGGTGCAGTGGATCGTCCCAGGAACACAAGACTGAAACTGGGAAAACTCCATGAATGGGATACCATGTCTATCACTGGGCACCTTGCACTGACATATTTACATACTTATTCAGAGTTTTAAACAGCCATTCCACCTAATGTCATGTGTTTTAATTTTGCATGCATTTTTATTTTTCTCTACACATTTGGGATTATTATGATCTAATACATATAAAAATAAGTATTGTCTTTGAACAGAAAACTGAGTTTGACACACCCTTGTGTTTCTACTAATTAGTGTATTGTGCTTTTGCTCCCATTAAATAATGTTATACATTAAACTGTGTCTAATGAAGACAACAGGTCTAAGTTAGAAAGAATGAAGTAGTATAAGGTGCAGCAAACCCAAGAAGTGATGTCTCCATATGAGGACCCAGGGACCCAGGAAGTTAAATTGGAAAGAAATGGAAGAACCTCTGGGATAGGTATAAAAATATAAATACATATAAAACACAGACATATGGACAGTAACAGTAATCTGACCAATTGATTAGATGTGCATTTTGAACATCCCATTCCAGATTTAGTACATCTGTGAAGGCTTTCCATTAGATTTAGGTCTGTTTCTGTAGGGATTTATGTTCACTTTCAGAGATCAGGCACTGATGTTGGGTGAGGAGAACTGGTGAGCAGTCACTTATCTAATTGATCTAAAAAATGATCAATTAGGTTGAGGTCAGGGCACTGTATAGTCCACTCAAGGTCTTCCACTTCAAAGTTGGCCACTCATGTCTTTATAGAACTAATTTTGCTCACACTGGCAGTTGTAATCCTGGAACAGGTTTGAATCCCTTAGTTCCAGTGAACCGAAATCTTACTGTTATTATGTGCTCCAAACTTTGTGCCAACAGTTTTGGAAAGATCTAGTGATGGGTGTGATCCTCAGGGGTCCCCATACATTTAGCCAAATAGTATAGGCTCATATTCAGTTGATTTACATGGGACTGACATGTGACTGTTCCATTAAAGAAATGTGCATATACCAAATACAGGCAAATAAATAAATAATTTTAAAAAACTATATATTTTATATATTTGCACCTTAACCACACCCTTTGGGAGCATTTAAACCAATGTGCATACTTTTTTTTGCCTTACTGCAGCTCAAACTTTCACAACATTATACATCTTCTCCATATGGTGCACCATGGGACTCTCTCGGCTCAATTCAAGCGAATGAAAGACAACTGGCTGGGCGTGTTGTAGTGCTTATATGATGCCTCCAGCATCTCCATTTGCAGGGAATGGCGGCATGTCCATGTGTACACACCTTGGTGCAGTGAGGGGAGTGTTGGCTCTCAGTGTTGGCCCTGGCCTCTGGCCTTCACCATGACTGTGAGAAGGCTGCGTCATTTGCCATCTGTTGAGGGGAGATTCCTTTTCATCTTTGTGAAAATGGTAATATCCTGGAGAAAGGAAAGGCAATAATAGGACCAAGGAGGAGCTGACTTTGATCGCTGGCTAATCAAAACATTTATTATTCTTTAATGACATATTTAATGGAACATGAGATTGGCAAAGCCTTGCTGGAGCAGTGCAGTCAATTGTAGCTCTAGATGTTTTTTTAAAATAAATAAATAGAGCTATTTTCTATACAATATATTGAAAACTTCAGGTCCATAGATATGTATGTACTGTACTGTACACTGTATGTATTGTATATGTGATAGGCATATCTACAAGATGCTATGCACTGCCTTAGCATTAGATTTATTAGTAGTATATATGAATAGTATATATATATGACTGTTCTTGAGAGAATTAAAGGAATCAAGTTTCACTCCTACATCCCTCCACATGCATGACCTTTGGAACTTACTTTGATGAGGAAAAGCAAACCTCCACCTCCTCCTGACTCATATAATAGAGGGGCTTTTGTGAGGTGAATGTCTTTGTGGTGCTGTACGCTTTCAGTCGCAGTACCTCCGCAAAGAATGTGGGCGATTAGAAAGACCTCTGTTGATCTACCATCACTTTAAAGCCGTCCCTAAAGAGGGCCTAAAAGAGGAACCTCCTTCTAAACAAATAGGTCAACCCATTACTGTAGGCTAAGGACATCAAAGCCTATTTTTTTTCTTTTCTCACGATTTTGACTTTTAGGTAAATAACTAGCCTTTTAAACATTTTCTACTTTCCGTGTTTAATAAAATGCTTCATTTGAACATATTGGAATTTAAGTCAGTAACAGAGAGCTCTTTTTCCTCAGTTGAAGATGCCAGTTTTTCTCATATATAAATAATATTATAATGTAAACAGATATCACTGACAGGGGTTTATCTGTCTGTTTGATAAAGGAATAACTCTCTTTTCCTCTCTATGTCTGCAAATATTTATGCAATGTTATTGTGGTTAGGTTTTCTTATCAGTAAAAATTGAACAGTAGACTTCAAGTGCCCTTGAAATAAATGTCTAAACCATAAACTGAACAATAAAAATACTCCTCTCTGAGTATTTGACCCGATACAACCACCACTATTGCCATTTTATAATTGAGGTTTCTGTGTTATTTGAGGACAAAATTGCCAAACCAAAACAGTCAATTGTGGCTCCAGCTGGTCCGTTACCATGATTACAAAAGCAGTAAGTGTTTGTTCAAATAAATGTTATTGGTTTCAGTGATTAGCGGAAAACAACATTGTTGTAATTCAAGAGAAAATAGTACAAAAAAATGACGTAAACAAGAAAAAGTGGAAATTCCTGTTTAGGGCTAAGCCGAATCAATAACAGCACACTAACCCATACATAGTAAAAAAAAAAAAAAAAAAGACAGGCATGGAATCAGTCATCAGATTGCTGAAACATAGAGCACTCAACTTTTGCTAGTCAGACACATGTCCACTATACATTCCAGATGATTTATAAAGACATTCTAGTCTTTTTTTAACTGCCTAGTTCCCGTGCCTGGCCTCAGAGTCCTGTTCTTAGCTGACAGGAATAAAACTGTTCTGCATTTGTAGACCATCCACCTCCAAGTCCGATGTGTAGTGTGTTCTGAGATGGTCTACTGTTCACAATGGTTGACAGTTGAATAGAGAGTTTATTTGAGTTAAAGTAGACTCATTTAAGTTTGAATCACTTGGGGCGTTCTCCTTGGCCTCTACCAACTATAAGACAATTCCACCAACAGAACTGCTGCTCACTGGTTTTTTATTTATTTATTTGTTTATTTATTTAATTCTTGTTGTTTTTTCCTGTTAGCTCACTGGGTACAAAAAATCCCAGAAGATCTGCAGGTTCTGAAAGACTCAGACCAGCCTGTCTGGCACCAACAACAATAGATGCAATTACATGGAACCTAATATTCCATTAATAATTGTAATAATAATGCATCATGCATCGTGTAAACACCTCAATCAAGACAGTCTGATTCACCCTGATCCAAAAGGATTTTTAATTAGAATGAAAGGGTGGACTTGATAATCAATTTGGTTAGGTGATGTGACAAGTTAAATTTGGTAAGCACTGAAAGAACAACTACCTGCTATTTGCGTTTACTTTAATCCACTGGGTTTCTGGTTGATGAAGATACACCGATTGGGTCACCAATTTGTATGTGGTAAAGCATCTAACCAAACATTGGGGTTGAAGTCCCAGCACCACCATTGAGCATGGCTTTTAACTCTATTTGCTCCAGGGGTGCTGTATCCTGGCCAACCCTGTGCTCTGATCCCAGCTTTTTAACCGGGATATGTGGAAATTTTTTTACCGTGCTGTAAGGTCCTTATGACAAATAATTGAATCTCAATCATAATGCAAAAGGTTGGATTTTTTAGAAAAGATGGGAAACCTAACCTCAAAATTGGAGACAAATACTACTTTGAACCAATGGCAGAACCATTTTGCGGATATCAAAAAAGCTATTTAACTGATTAAATGATTTGACCACGTGAATACATCTTATCAGATCAGTATCCATGTAAACAGTTAAGTTGGAATCTCTATTCGGGTCATTTTCGATGGGATTCAAGAAATATTTTCCGTCTAAGCATCACCATGGTCAGTGTCACTAGGATCATAATTTTCCCCATTTTGATGTTTTATGTATACAATAGGTTAAGTATTATTTGTTCACAAGCCTTGTATTGTCTTCGTAACTTAGTTGAAAATAAAATTCAGTGATTATTGGGATTCAATTTTTTTTGATCACATGGTCTCCTAATGTAAAGCTGAACAGTTTACAACAACACCATTAAATAAAATTATTAAATGTCTTAAATAAAATTACAATTATTTAGTTATCTATGTATTAAACCTCAAGTGGAAATGCAACTTTGGTAAATGACTGTTTTTTTTTTAACTTAAAATCCTTATATGGAAGTCCTGCCACAATGTATGTTGACAGAAGCCAAAAACTGTTCATTTGAGTGTTTGGATATGCCATGTAGAACCAAATTAGCTTTAGACTACATGTATGTAACAGAGTTCTAAGAGTTAAAATGACAAAATTAGATACACATTTACTAGTATGTTTGAAGGTAAACTTTATATTTACTGTATATTCCCCATTAATATGGTCTCATACTGAACGTAAACTTGTCATTTACTTTTCTTCTCTCCAAATATATTTATTGATACAGTAGGGCTCTTGGAGAATATGATATTTATACCAGCTTAGCCAGCTAATAAATGCATGTAACCAAGATCAGAAATCAATTATTTGCATTTGTCCTATAAAACAGCAGTCCTAGATATGTGACTCATCCACACCCTCTGTCTCTCTTACGAGAGCTCAGGAAAAAGGGCACCGGACGAAAAACTGGCTGATCGGTTTGGGAGACCATCGTTTCATTTACGTTTCTTTCTCCACTTGATAATATTGTCTGGTATGATAAATGAGGGAAGAGAAAGGTGAACAGAAAGAAAGACAGGTGTGAAGAGAGAGCAAGAGCAAAATCAATTGTAATCAACCTTTACTGCAAGTGGAAAATTTGAACATCATGCATGGCAGCACAGAAAAACAGGACAAACGTATGGATAGTTTGTGCGCCAATATCGGGCATTTGATTCACAAAGGCATCACTTAGAGAACACTGGGGCAGAAGAACAAAAACAGTTAAAGTGGGAGCTTCTTAAAGGAAAGTAAGAAGGGCCAACATTAATGTCAGACGCTGTTATTTAAGTCACGGCAGACAGTGGGAGAGGAAACAAGACCAGCAAGACTCTCAGCATGTAATTAGTGCCCCATTTGAGGCTAATGCACGGCGAGAGCACTGTAATGGCTCTAAATGAGGGCTGACATAGAAACCATTGTCTCTCTAACGACGGATGGATGAAAGGAAAGGTTAGAAATATTTTCCATTCCACTGCACTGACACCACAGGTCAGAGGCTTTATCCTTTCATGAATGGAAGACTAAACAATCTGATAAGTTTTATGCAAATCGTCTGTTATTTAAGGACGGACAGATGCGAAATAACAAAGGTTAATACACTCTGTGTAGCATGGCAGTAGTCTTTGTAGGGTGCAAAATGTAAATTTCATTAGAGCTTACAAAATTTGCTGCCTCTGCTTTCCGCGAAGTACAGTATATCAAATTTTCGAAGTTAATTTCTTTCGTTACACATGCATGCATTTTGAATGTAGTACACATTGTAAATTACGTCACTAATAAATCCTTACAAGATGATTAATTATTTGAAGGATGCTTCATTTCATTTCAGCATAAAAAGGAATAACCTCGAAGAAATGCTATTTTAAAAAATCATGATCAGGTGATCTAGCCACGTACAGTAACATCCTTATGTCATTCTAGGGCTCTGTTCCAAATCATAGTGATGTCGTGCTGGGCCGTGCTAATAAGAGTACAAGAGAATCTCAGAGTTTTGAAGGGGGCATGAAGGAACTCATTTGGGATGGTATGTGCTTAGAACCGTTAATGACTAATGACTGCGATTGAGGAGAAATGCCTGGGGGATGCAATCAGGCTGATTAATTAGTGCCTGCTCTTTCAGGGCAGGATCTTAAAGTAGATAGCATGTCTTGTCACAAGTTAAAAGTTCATACCGAAATCAAAGTTGTACATTCTCTGTAACTAAGCATTTAATGATAAGGCTGAGGTGTTTCATTCAAGCATGGCTTAATTTTTTGTGTGTGTGTATTTTCAAAATGTCTCAAATCTTTGTTGTTCTTTTAACTGCATTCCTGTAATAAATTACTGATTATGTATCTCAATATGCCAGTTACATTAATCCATCTCTGTAGTTAATGGCCATCTATTCCTTTTATGTTGTTCATTCACCGGCTGATAATATTTAAAAAATAACATCTGGAACCTATGCAATCACACTGAACCTTTTTGAACAAAGCTTAGAAAGCCCTAGAGAGCCTGAGCCAGTCATCGCCCTTCCCTAAGCTATAAAAGGTTAATTTTCCGACCGAGTAGCTCCTGTCTGATGTGTTTTAGTAATGACTCACATAATGGAATGGGGCAAATGCAGTATGTACACACACCGCATCTCACATGTTATGAGTGGTGCAGCTATAGATATCACGAACAACAACTGCAGTATGGTTGAGTGTACAGTTCAATGAGCAGTGTAGCAGGGGAAACCCTGCTTTTCCTCTTCGGCAGCGGGAATGCGAAGGCGGGCCCTCCTTCGCATGTGAACGGAACAACACGAATTGTTTAGAGGCAATTCAGAACGACTTATTCCTAATTCCTTATTACTAAGTTTAAGTTCAGCCTTATACATTACTACATAGTAAAATTATTCGTTCTTTGCCTATCCCAGCACTGTTAGCAGGCGCGGTCAGAGCACAAGGTCAAGCCAGTATACAGCACCTTTGGAGACAGGGTTAAGAGCCATTCAAGAGCCCAACAGCTGGTAGAGCTGGGGTTTGAACTTCAGACCTTCTGATTGGTAACTCAGAGTTTTAACATGCTGATCCACCACCACCACCCCGGTAGTTCAGAACAAGTGATCTGATTGGATAAAGGGCATTCCACAAGTGCTGATATAGAGCATAACAAAACTGGGATGTTTAACTGTATGTATATTGTTGGGATGTTTAACTATGTGTACTATTAACTATGGCACCGATTACTACAGAGACGAAGTGTTGTTTAAGATGACATAAGATGTTAAGATGTTTTTTTTTTTTTTTTTTACTGAAAGTGCTTCTGTGACTGGTTTTGAATGTGGGTTGGCAGGCAGCTGCTCTACCCTCTTTCCAGTACTGTAGAATGTGCTAACCTACTTTCACCCATGCTCAACAATTAACAGTTGTTAGAACATCTGTGCCATAGAATGATACATAAAGTTAAAAGTCCCAGTGCTTTTATGCTCTGTATCAGCACATGTAGAAGCTCCTTAATCAGATTACTTGGTCAGAACTTACTGTTGTATAGATTTCGTATTTTTATTTATTTATTTGTAGGACAAAAACACTGCTTCAAACATCTTATAACACACCACTCCCTTTTTCTGTATTGTTTTGTCCTGTTTTGGGGCCTTTGACCTTTAGGCAGCAAGCAGCTCAGAAATGTGTGAGTAACCTCAAATCTCACCCTTCCATAATGACAAGACAGTACAAATAAACCATTACAACTGCCAGCTCTGTCTGTGTATTTCTGACATATTTTGTAACTTCTGCATTTTTATTAGATGGTGCCAAGCTGAAGATATTTGAAATTATGCTTCTAGAGAAAATGAATACAGAATGATTCTGTCATTTGTTAAGTGGTATGCACATTCTAAGGAGGTTCTAAATAGAATAATTCCTACAGAGAAGAAAAAAGAGGAACAATTTAGAGATTTGCAGTAGATATACATTTTTCCTATCTGTGGTATAGTTTTTTTTTTGCTGTCTGAACTGATTGTATTTAAAACACAGCCAGTTACAGTTATTTTTTAGGATGGATAAAAAAGTTAGTGTCTACTCCAGACGATTTTTGTTTCAGATTTTTTCATGGATGATAAATGGCTCTGTAAATAGCAAAGATGTTCTATTTAGCTCCTTTTCTGTGAAAAGTGAAACACTCTGGAAAAAGGTGCTAGAACCTTTTGAATTTGAACAGTTGAATTAGATCCTATTATTAAAGGACATTATTATGTTTTCTGATGAAATTGCTTGTCACAGTTTTTGTCTTGGTATCTTGAGTGTGCTTTTATCTTAACAAGATCATATTGTCCATCAAAATGTGTTACAGACTTAGGGTTCTTTTTATTTTCATAACTCCTTGTTTGCTTTTGTATACATGAACCATTACCGGTAATTAACCATTTCCAGGAACTGCAGATATTTTAGACTTACCCAATCTGGCAACCTTGCACTTGGGCTGTCAGCTGCACCTCCCCTAGCATGGGGTAGCATGACTCCTGCCCCAGTTCGCCCCCTACTAGCACATGTTGTAGTTTCTATTTTTGACCATAAGGTGTAATGCTAAAAGGTCACATGCAACATCCAAGGGGCACTGGCCTGTTAAGATTAGGCGAGTATTTACTATAATTATATTATATTATATCAAACTTTGCATATATACTACATTACAAACTAAAAGCTTGAGTTTTTTTGTTTTCAGCATTAGAGTAATTTTGGAATTTGACAAGAATATAATTGCTTCTTAACAAACATGGGTTATTTATATATATATATATATATATATATATATATATATATTTTTTTTTTTTTTTTTAGCAATTTAAGTGAAAGTTGAAAGCCTTCAGTGTTTAATATTTTGGATTAAGATTTTCTGCATGGCATCCCTTCACTGGTGTCATAATTGTAAGTCAGAGATATGTGTAAGCCTCCACTCACCATGACTGCCAAATTAGGCTCAGTTCCAGCTACTGTAATTTCCACAATGAAGGCTGGCACTAATTTCACCGCAGTACTGAAAAGTCCTAGATGTTTGTAAATGTTTATGATTTCAGTGTAGTAATTTTTCCATCCAACTGGAATTTTTTTTTTTTTTCAGTCTTTGAGTCTTGAAAAGTCCCAGTCTATTATTTCTGAAGAGTTCCAGTCTATACTTTGTGAAGTGGTTCAGTCTATCATCTCTGAAGTGTGCTATTTGCATTCGGTCACCTCAGTGAGTGACTGAACACTCTAAAGTGACTAAAGAGGGAGGGCTTTCCGAAACTGCAGGCTACAGTATATTGTCAATGAGGTATTAGGCGAAATCAGCAATGGAGCAGTGAGGTTTGAAAAGTGAAAAGTTGAAAAGTTGAAAAAGCCAATACTGTACCAAAATACGTGTGATAATTCTTCATTGCCGCATAGATGAAAATTTAATTAACTGAAATACATAAGTGTAATTTGAGTTGGAATATACTTGTTTTCTTAAAACACAAATACACAGCAGAAGCTTTAAAGTTCATAAATAAAGGCAGTAATTTTCCACTTTGTTATTAAATTAGAACAAAGTGATCATTTGTTTCGGAAAAAAATACTCCTTAGCTTCCATATTGATATTAATGAACCTTAAAGAGCATCACGTTATCCATTGCCTTCGCCTAATCAAACTCCTCTGAAGCTGTGAGTGATTTTACACTCGCCAACACTGCTGGACCTGCCTTGCTGTGACAGATGCATTTAAAAAAGAATATCCAGCATTTTAACCACAAGAGAGAAGAAATTTAAATATAGCATTGCCATAAGATATGCAGGAAATCCCCAGCAGTGCAGCTCTGACCCCTCAGGAGCCTCACGCTGGGAATGGGATTGCCCCGAAATGGCTTTTCACAGATTGTGTGATTAAGTGAACCCAAACAGATTTCTCCAAACTCGAATAGAGGGTGAGGAGAATGTGGGTGAGTCCTATTTGAATAATGATGTTAGTTATCTGTGGAATCAGATTGACTGTGTGATTGATGGCCAACCCCTGGGTGTCACACAGAGGATGACGCGAGTGATTTTGCACAGAGAAGACAGACAGAGCTGTGGTTAGCCACTGTTGCCACCGATATTGTAGGACTCAGTCTGAGTAATGTCTCAGGTTACAAGGGGAATAAAAAAACAAGCATTGCATCAAGCAAAGAAATAGAATGTGAGGATGAATTTCTTGTTTTGTATTGTGTTTGGAGGGTATATGGATTTAACTCCCCATTGTTATGAAGGATTCTGTGGCATCATAAGTTTGTTATGGCTTTGTAGCAAACATTATTGCTAAATGCCTGAAAAAGCTAACTCTCACCAAGATCACTAATATTGCTTGGAAATGAAGAAAAATATACATATTTTCACATTAGTTGTATTCATACATCTACTGTAGCAGTCGAGCCAGTGCTAAGAAAATTGCTAACAAATAGAAACACAAAAGTCTAGCCGACCTTTCAACACTGTTCCTACAACAGAAAAGAAACTGCAGTAGGGCAGTTGACCTTCAGTCTAGAGGACAAAGGAATTTTATCAAATGGCAGTCAATCCTGAACACCATGCGTAGCATTTCAGCGGAAAACAGTGTGGATTCCCATATAGCCTTGTTTCAGCAAAATGACCAATATGAACTGATGCACACTTATCTTTTCATAAGGTAGCCTGTATTCAGAAGGTCAGACTGGTGATTAGTATACTGGTGATGCTAAATGCTGGGTGGTTGGAACAGATGAGAGGGAAAATGAGATTGCTGCTGATTTTGTTACATAAACAACCCATTTTTAAATCATATATTTGGCCACTTTATAGCCTGTCACAGTAAAACATTTTCTCCCTTTCCTTTAATTGGCATAATTTAATGTAATTGAATTCGACATGAAGAAATGAGGGCTGATATGAAATATCAAAGACAAGGAAAGTTGGAAGTTGTAGGCAATCTTTCCTAGTGATGTCTACCTTGCAACACATGAGATCTGTTTATACCTGAATATTTTTTGTGTGCTTAGTAATTCTGGTGCTAGACTGTTGATTTGTGAGACTGCATTTTTCATATTCTTGTGAAAAGTTAGTGCTTGTGTTCCACTCTGATATCATTACTATTGCTGATATAAAAGAAAAAAAACTGAGATTTCAGAAATTTGGCATTGAAGTAGTGGAGACAGAAAACATTGGACTCAAAGCCCCAGAATGCAAAAGAGCTAAACAGCGCAGTTGTACTAAATTACATAATAAGCCCAGCTGGAGATGACAAGTATTAAGGTATTACCATGGTAGTTGCAGCTGTGTCATTTTTTTTTTCATTTCATATCTGCCTGTTATTTTAGTGCATATGACAATAAACACACAGAGGAAACAACGCGCTTCCCCCTTGTGTGTGCATAAGCTTACAGGCGACCATAATTGGCTTGAGTGAATCCCTCCCTTGTTGAGAGCATGGCCAGTTTTGTTATCTTGGGCTCCTGAACATGAATTGCTGTAGCATCACTGGGATTGAAACTCACAATCTTCGCATAATAGGGCAAACACTTTTCTGTTGCACAAGTTAGGAGTTTAGAGTTTTTTAACCCATTAACCTTACTTAAGCTTAACCTTACATTTCTAATAATCTCACTGTAGATATTGAATAATTAAATAATAAGTTAAATGATTAAAGGGTTAAGGTGATTTATCAAAATCTTAAAAGAAAAAAAAGTCGAGGGTAGCATGAATTAAATGATAAAGGCAGCTCAATGAAAGGCAAATAACATAATAGGCATTGTTGTGGCTTAATTGTGAGAAAGAGAAAGACAATTACAGCACCAGACAATCTAAACATGCACTATGTAATTTGTAATTGAGCCTAATGGCTAATCAGCATTTCTTGGGTAAAATCAACATTGCAGGCAGCTGTTTAAGACAGCCAGTGAAGATTAGTTTCATTGGAATAACCCCTGCGAAATAAGATTGCCAGGTGAATACATACAGTAATAGAGAGCATGGGAGCATGTGCACAGTATGCAAATGAAAAGGTTTATCTCATTATATTGTCATTAGAAAGTATCAAACGATTTAGATTATATTACTCAAAATACTCCAAAAAGTTAATTCGTTTTTTCCATACCAACTTTTTCTGCTATAGCCTATAATCTATACCATGAGACTTCTGGCACAAAGTGGAGTACTCCCTGGACAGGGTGCCAATCCATCGCAGGCCGCAAAAGCACACACAGTCATTTACACACTACAGGCCATCTGGGAACATCAATTAGCCTAACATGCATGTGTTTGGACTGTGTGAGGAAACACACCAAGCACAGGTGGAACCTGTGCATTCCAGTCAATCATTTAACCCTGTAGACACAAGGTAGTCTTAATAAAACATATTGTGGTAACTGTACAAGACTTACTTCTTATATAGCACTATAAGCCAAGTGCACCCTATTTTGCATTATTCATTCTGGCTTCTTTCCTTTTAACGACACTTTTTTAATGCGGTTTAGTCGACCATAGTACAGTTTTCATGATTGATCTGTTAAATAAGCCACAGTAGGACCAAATGTGCACTGTGATCTTTTGAAGGAGAGAACACGATACTTTAGGTCACTTCAGATAAACGATACACATGGTTATAAAGGTTTCTACACTGAGCTCTAACTCTTTTATGCAGAAAATGTCAATTTGAGCACTAATGATGAGTGTGTCTTCACATAGAGAGAGAGACACCATAATATGCGGATATTTCAGCTGAAAATGGCCAGGTGACTCTTATCTCATTCTCTTTCATCTACATCGGTTCTTTAAAATACTTCACTATACAACCAGTGAAGTGAATGCCAATCAAGGGGCATGAATGATTCTGCATTTCCTTTTATTCTGTATTAACTTTTTTACTTTTATTTTTGTATTATTATTATTTTTCGTATTTTTAAATACAGGTAGTTCTGCTGTAGATGGACTATTGGTGTTGCCCGAGGCCCTGCACGATCTTTAGTATCCAACCAAGTGTACCATTCTGTCCTAGGCGTGACTGTCTCACTTTCTGCACATATGGCTTTCATGCGTCCTTATCTCTAGAGCCAGGAACCAACAGCAGGCATGCAACATGGCTTAAAAAATGGATCACGCAGTAGGTACGAGTGAAATTGACTTGCCTAGTGTGGTGTGACCGATTACTTACTGTACTATAATGTCTGTTAGTTCCTGAGCTTTAATGCTTGCAAATTAAAAAAAAAAAAAGGAAAGAACAGCACTCTTCAAAATTCAGGGTGTTTCAAAAGCAGAATATATACAGTATATATGTGCAGAGCACAAAACTTGTTCTCTTGGTAGTTGCATTGTTCCATTGTACTTTTTACCAACATTTGAAGCATGAAACCATGAAATTAATAATCAGAGGTGGTAATTTTACACTGCTCTCATTTAGAGTAAAATAAAACGTTTATCTTGCATAAACATTAATTAACTGGAAAAACAAAAACATCTTATGAAATATTATTTAGTCAAGTAATTTAAAAAAGCTTTGTCTATTTGTTCACAGTTCAAAATTACCTGTTATTTAGTCAAATAAAAGCATTAATATTCTAATTTATAATAATAAATAATAATAATATAATAATAATAATAATATATGGATGGATAGTGTGTTGGCACTGTGTCCTTGCACATCCAAGGTCAAGGGTGTGATTTCTGCCTTGGGTCTGTGAGGTGGAGACCCAAGCTCCTCATGATTGATGGGTTTCCGCTGGGTACTCTAGATTCCTTGCACAGTTCAAAGATATGCAGAGTAGGCTAATTGTCTGTAGTGTGTGAGTGAGTATGTGTGTGTGTGCCTTGAGATGGAATGGCACCCCGTCCAGATTGGAATCATGCGTCATGCCCTTGGTGACCTGGGATATGCTCCAGACGTTCTGCAACCCTGTAGAGGATAAGCGATATACTGTGGAGAACGGGTGAAATGAGAGACAATAAGATGAATGTGATTTATTACTTCTAGGAAATTCTGTAGTGGCTACAATGGCTCTATCACTATCCAGTAGATAGCATAAGGTTGGAGCTGTAAAATGATAACCACCATGAGAAATGTAATAATTCCAGGCCCTGCACTGGCAGTTCTACATTACCTGCAGTTTGTGTTCTGGCTGTGGATGATAATAACAAAGAAATCTCCGATGACGTCGCTCTTGCCAGTTCATTCAAGTATCCCCTAGAGACATTCAATAAGACAAGCAGTACAGTATATATGTAGTCTAGTATCTGTGGTCACATAAAATACTCATTAAGGCACTATCTGCTGGTCATCTCTTTCACTTTGCCTCACTCGACGGATCCCTAACAGGCTAAGGGTGATGTTTAACACTTAATCATCTGTCCATGGCCTACAAGAGTCAGTGCTGTAATAGGTTCTCCTCCTCATAGTTCCTGCAAAGTTTTTCCTGCATGAACAAGAATCAAACATACAGTATCTGACAAGGACATCCTCACTCACCATATACAGGGTTATCATACACAGCTTATCATTCACATACTATGCGCAATTTAGGAATGCCAATTGGCCTAACTTACATGTCTTTGGAATGTGGGAGCAAACCGGTATACCCCCACCAAGCACGGGGAGAACATGCAAACTGCACATAGACCCAAGACGGGAATTGATTCCTCAACGCTGGGGCATCTTATTAATGTAAATTTTATATATAAAATTTCATATATATATATATATCGTCCGTGTTCTGATGAAACCTCGTAACTCAAAAGAAAATGTATCAATATACATGTCTAGGAATGTCCACATGTATGTTATACATTTTTCTAGAGTAGCAAGAAATCTTCTTGGAATGTTCTGTCAGTGTTGGAAATGGTATACTTTGTACCATTTACTGAAACCCAATAAACTAATGGCTTGAGGATGTCCTAGGACCTAAATTCACAAAATATACATATTTTATTTTGGAAGGTATGTTTTTTATGGCCTGTTAGACATCTGCCACATGGAAAGATTGGTTGCAGCCATCAGCTGTAGGTTGACACTAATCAATATTAAGCATATATTAGCTTCATACATAAATTGGATGATTAGGGCTCTCCTCGACCTTCAGGTATGACGTGATAGCTGTAGCTTTTTGTGGGTTAGTATAGTGTGTTCACACATGACCAGCAAGTCGTGGAAATACAATAAGTACAGTATAAGGGATGGGGTAAATGTGGCAAAAAAAAGAAGAAAGAAAGATGGCTTTAGTGCCACATTTGAATGAAAATGGAAAGTAAAAAGATGACAGATAGACATAAATTTCCTACAGATGAGGTCTTAAGAAAAGCTGTGACCTGTTTGACCTTTCATATTGCATCCAATTTCCAGCAGATTTATAGCCAAGATGCTATATCAAGAGTAGAGCTCAACTATGATTGTGTGCAACTATGGGTGTGCTGCAGGCTGTACTGTACAATACAGTGTGGTTTATTTTCTTCAAAGAGAGAGGTTGATGTCTCTGTGGGAGGGCAAGGCGGGGCGCTAGGCTCTGCTCCATGAGCAGGTGTCACTAAATGACAGATGGGGAAGACAGAACACAGAGTCCTTGAGCTTTTCCCGCAGCTCCGTGTGTATGTCTCAGCTCCACAGGGATTCCACTGCACCTTTCAGTGTCCTTCAGTGCACAGCCACAACCTTCAATCACACACACACACGCACAATTAAAGATCCACAATCCTGCAGACACTTACCATCTTGGAATGCATGGACACATTTGCAAGCAAAGAAGCGTTCATCAATGTATACTTTTTTATTGCGCTTACACATGCTCACACAGAGTGGCACAGTTTGTTCTTCTCCACCCACACTCTCACACTGGGAGGGCACACACACACACACACACACACACACACACACACACACACACACACACACACACACACACACACACAGTCTCAAGAACATGCAAGCCGTTGAGCATACCAGTTCTATCACTTTCTCACTTTCATCCTCTCGCACACTGTCACATGCATTGAAGCTTTTTACATAATGCAGGCCATTTTAAGTCACAGTCAGGGCTCTTTCAAAATGGAGCATCTTTTTCTCTCATCTTGCTATTATAGAGTCTTGATAGACGGACCTGCATCATCCTGTAAAGAACACCCTTAAAGTTTGACAATATGCACACACAGATCAATAAGTGTTACTAAGATTCAGAATAGAGAAAACCTTCCAAGGATTGAAGCTTCAGCTAAGTTGGTATAGAATAAAAGACAGTTATACATTATGTATATAATCTATTACAATGGGGCATGTAGATATGGACAGTTAATTAGTTTTGCTTCAGTGATGCAGGCTTCACAGCCACTTCCACCCTGGCCAGGATAAAGCCATTACTTATTTTTTCATGACTGAAATGAATAATGAATTTCTCTACATTGTGTTTTCACATAAATGGAAAAAGAAGCCTATCTATACATTACATTCTTTTCTTCACATATCCCAGCATGCTGCTGGGATCAGACTGCAGGGTCGACCGGATACAGCATCACTGGAGCAGACTGACTTAAACCGCTGACCCTCAGTAACTTCGAGCCTTACCTCTTTATAAGCTACCACTTATAACCAGTACGAAATTACCCAGCCGTCATCTAGTGCAAAACAATATTTCTGTTCTTGCAATTGTACTGTCCCTATAGGCAAACAAATCATCTATAGTAGTGCCGTGGTGTCTCTTTTTCAGCTATTGATCACATTAATACAGTCACAGCCATGCAACATAAGCCGTAGTAATAGCTCTGTAATCCAATCAAATATACAGCGTCTGCAGTTTTTTCAGTTTCAGGAGTTTTATAGTACAGCGCCAGATGCCAGAGGCAGTTATGATGTGATAGAAATGTTGAATTGCATTAAAATGCATCTTCTGTATATTTATTATATTCTGTATATAAAAAGTCCAGGTACAGTATACAGTATGCCCCAATGCTAATTAACTATAATATGTATAGCAGCTACCCGACAGAGTTTCATCAGGAACCTCATATCTATGAATATGCAAAATTGGCAAATCTCTGTTGCATTTGTATATTAAATCGCGGCTCTTTTTATTTTCATGATGCAATAATTTGTGCCTGTCACTTGTTCAGCATACATTAAATTTCTCCAAAGGGATTTTTAGCTTATCCATGTCTTAAAAATCATCAAAATGACTATCAGTAAGATCTCACACACAAATTTATTTCTCTGAACACATTTAAAAACTAAGATAAAGCATCTGTCAGTTAACCATCTGTGTTAAATGCGGTACAGTTACCAAAGCAGTCCCAGGCTTTTTAGGTTTAAGCCAGCTAGCGGCTTGCTCTAAACAGATCACAGGGTGATCTTACTGTGCCTGGCTGAACCACTTGCTGAGTTCCTGCACAGTTGGCAGCACAGATCTCCGCTGCAGTGTCGCAAAGACTTCTGGGACACAGCTGTCTCATTTGGCGGCATGGCAACTCTGTCACGATCACTTGAGCTAATTAGCCTTAAGAGCTCAGATTAGCAGCACTGCACGGTGGAGAGATAGCGATGCAGGAGAAAACAGCCTTAATTAAAAACAGATAATGAAACAAGTAGGAGCTCAGACAGGAGAAAACTCCAGTGCGAATGTAATCGTCAGTAATGCAAGTAAGCACAGAGATGTATTGCAAATGGCACACACACATACTGTACACACACTTTATTTTTGGTTTATGTGTATGGAGGGATTTTCCTCATTAACCAGTTCCTTGATGAAGCTTAGACAAGAGCAAAATAGAAAGTGGTACATTTTTTTGGCTCATCATATATACTCACACTATGGTGCAAGATTATACAAGCAACACTTTATCTGATGACTGTCCTCAGGCAAAATGCTGACCCCAGGCAATATGCTCCATAGAATATTGGCAGTTCAGACCCTAAGGTTGCTATTGACATTCAGCACGGTACTCATTACAAAAAAAATCCAATAACTTAAGACAACAACCCAATATGATGCCACTCAGGATTTGAGGATGTTTGTATTTGTGTCAAACTGCTCCAAAAGCAGACTTAATACTAAAAATTTTGAATATATATATATATATATATATATATATATATTTTTTTTTTTTTTATGTCCTCATATTCACTAATTGTTCAAGGATTTTCAATATTTGTTCAGCACACTAGTCTGGTTAGTATAAAACAATATATCAGTCCTTGTAACTATACTTTCTTGTAACTGTATTTTCCACTAACAGCATTTCTTAAAGTGTTTTTTTTTTTTCAGTTAGACCACATCAGTTTTCCAAGAACATAAATTTCTTATCAATGAAAGAATGACATTTATTACATTTGCTCTATAGTGGGCTTTCTCAAATTTAATATTTAAAGGTCAGAAGCTGATTTCTATTCAAGGTCAAATATCCAGAAAGAGTGATTATAACTTGATTACAATTTACAAGCAATATACACTCACATTTAAGGCAGTCTGAGACAAAATACATTGAAACCCAGTGGAAAAAGGTCTGCAGCTTGACTGCAATCAGGTGTTTAAACTAAAGTAATTCTAACTTTAAAGCAACATACATTCATGTGCAAATTGTTGCGTGTGAACCTACCTTTTAACGTAAAAATATATTTATTGTGTATTTCATTAGGCGGCACGGTGGTGCAGTGGTTAGCACTGTCGCCTTGCACCGCCAGGGTCCGGGTTCGATCCCCGGCCAGGCTCGATTCCTGTCTCTGTGTGCATGGAGTTTGCATGTTCTCCCCGTGCTTGGTGGATTTCCTTCGGGTACTCCGGTTTCCTCCCACAGTCCAAAGACATGTAGGTTAGGCTAATTGGCGTTCCCAAATTGCCCGTAGTGAGTGTATGTGTGTGTTTCTGTGCCCTGCGATGGATTGGCACCCTGTCCAGGGTGTACCCTGCCATGTGCCCTAAGTCTCCTGGGATAGGCTCCAGGCCCCCCGTGACCCTGAATACAGGATTAAGCGGTATAGATGATGAGTGAGTGTATTTCATTAAGTGATTTTCATGCATAAACAAACTAAATAAGTAAAGTTTATTTATTTTCATGCCTAAATAATGCCTGAACTGATCAAACTGACCTTAAAGGACAACACAAGACACTGTAATATCAAAATGATTTTGAAGTAAAAGTTACATAATGCCCTAAGGGACTGTTCATGTATCATGTCTAAAAACATGTGCAAAATGCCAGCCTTTATTTGTGGACAAGTGAGGGGGAAAATGCACTCCATCCTTCAAGCATGAAGAAAACATAGAATTTCACCAACTGATCCAGGAGCACATCAAGAGTGAAGCTGATTAGTTGATTCGTGTCACATCATCTGTTGTGCATTGTGAATTTTTTTTATATTATTATTAGAATTTTTTTTCTCGCTGAGATGTAGTTAAAATAGCAAAAATACACTGACCTGTTCTTTGCACATTTGACTCGTGACCTCCTCATTTCACACTGGATGTAATGTACACTGGCAGAAGACACCGAAGTCTCGCCCGGAAATGGACAGATCATGAAGTTAGCGTTTAGCTAACTCGTTAATTTGAAACGGGTGTCTGTTTTGAAACCTTGAACGCTGTGACATTAAACACTATACAGTTACTGGCTGTCAACATTGCCATGACAATGACGTCAAGCTATTACACTTAGCCTTAGCCCTGTTTTATAGTTATATTCATTATTGAGGAACATCAATGAAATTAAATAGTTCCCATTATTAATAATTTTTTCTTTGGAAATAAAAAAAAGAAATCTTTTACCAAGAAACCACCAAGTCCTCTGCCCAAAAGAGTTTCTCATGTCTATAAAATGGACATCACTGACATCTGCTGATACTGAACACCCTTTCCAAAAATATGCTTCTGTTTATGTGGAGTGTCCACATATAAAATCTCTGTTTGTCATTATTATGGAAACAATAACATTCAATTTACAGAAAATTAATTGAGCCATTCTAACCAATCAGAGTTGAAACCTTTAGGAACTAGTGAAAATCATTACCAAAGTGGTGTCTTCTATCCAGTTAGACATCACAATACTGTGCTATATTAAACAAAGCATTGAAATTACAAATATAGCATCTTAAGTTTTTTTTCTTTTTCCCAATACAGCTATACTGTAGAAAATTGCAATGGCAATGATATAAAAAACACACACCTCATTGAAATGCAGCTATATCACCAAGTTCAACTATATGTCCTAACTCTGTTGAAGCTCTTGAGGTTTGATATGAGTTGCCTGAATAAATCTACATTGATCATCTCTGACATGTTTGCTGTAACTGTATACTGTAATGATTTATAATCCAGCTATCCAGTGTTGTCAAGAAGATGACGGGTTTCATTTTAACTCTTCTTCCTTGTGTCGTTTTTCCCTTTGCTAGTTTTGTCTCTGGCTTGCTCATTAGATATCTAAATCCTGTGTTGTGACAATAAATGTTGTTAAAACAACTATACAATTTGAATGAAATTGCTTCAAACGTTCTAGCGCACAGTTCTTTCTATTTCCAGTTTCAGTTAAGATCAAGCATGGATGGACATGTCCTCATCACTCCCTCCAAAGGGGAGTAGGGCTTTCTAGGGTATGAGGATTGGAAAATGAACAAATGTATTAAAATAGGCTAATATCCCCAGAAAGGATTTTAACAAAATTGTTTTGTTATTCTGAGAGCCATCTGGCATTCTTCCATACACTGCTGTGGTGTACCTGAGGATGATCTCATAGGGGAAACCTCAGCCATCTCTATACTGATGCATAATGAAGATGCTGCCCAATATAAAATGCGTGTTTTTCCTTATGGTTCATTCTTGCCACACTGATCAGCTTCCATTATCCTTATTGGTTGTAAAATTGTCAAAGGGTGTTATGATCTTGTTTTGAATTATTTTTTAATAAGTTGCTAATTAGTACCGGTTGATACAATTACATTTAAAAGGTTTGATGCTGCTTGCTGCATTATGCGTGTTAACATCAAATACATTGATTGTGAGCTGTGAAAAATTAAAAGTGCATCTTCTGTTTATCCAAAAAATATGTTCTGTCATGTACAATATACTGTACAGCACTGTGTTAAGAACTAAAAATGGCAGGCGATTTGGTACAGACAGTCAGCAGCCTATAAAGACTAGATGTTCTGCTAATGCAGTCCAAGCATCAGTAGAGACGTACACTGAAACACATACAGCTGCTGCTAATGCGCACATCCAGGGACATTAACAAGCACTGGCTGTGTCTGTGATGAATGGATGGTTGAGATAATCAAAACTTATTATCTGCATGGTCCATATCCTGCAGACTCACTCACTGTGTTGAACATTGTCCTTTCTGTCCCACCGTTGCATTGAAATAGACAGACGCTTCCACAGTGGGGGAGATATAAAATACACTGTAAGCTTGTATTAGCCTGGTACCCCAACCCCCCCCTCCCCCCCATCCTGTTCATATTAAAAACAAATTCACAAGGTGATGCATTGCATTGTGATATCTTGTCATCTGAAGTCTTTTTTGCTCTTTTGTTAGGGGCGACCAAAGACATGGGCAAAATGCTCGGGGACAAGGAGGAGAAGGACCCTGATGCTGAAAAGAAGGAGGAGGAAAGACAAGAGGCTCTGCGACAGCAAGAGGAAGAGAGGAAGGCTAAATATGCAAAAATGGAGGCAGAGAGGGAATCAATCCGACAGGGCATCAGGGATAAGGTAAGAGCCAGAAGGAAGTCATTATAAGTGTACTATCTGTTGTAGATAAAATGTGATAATCATTTCTATTTAATATTTCTAATTAAACATTTTTGAGGATCATTTTAGGCAGTAGCTGAGATAGTTTAATTATTCTCTATAATTACTCACATAATAAAGTTGAGTTCATTTTATATATGATCAATCATAGCCTCACGGTTACCAGCACAGTATTACTCAGACCTATAAATATGTTTGTGTTTCTAAAGATAGTCATGCGCTGAGGTAAGCGTACAAATATTTGCTGAGTTTTAGTCTGAGTATCAGGTAAAAACAAGCTTGTGACACTTGTGTTTATTTAAAGAAAGGTTAGACTTGCTGGGCATTTTGCTGTAGACAAAGAGAATGACTGTCCTTGGCTTCTTCTAGAAAACTTTGACACACACTTTGACCGTATATATTAGGCTCTACACACTTGACACAAAATTGTCAATTCAATGCCATTGTAGGCAGACTGTCGATTCGATTCAATTAGATTTTTTAGCATTATTATTTGCATAGATTTGAGTCCATTTGATAGCACCAATGTTTATTTATCTGATTTTCCTCAGGCTGCTATATTTCTTACAGATTTTAAGGAATTAAAAAAATTAAATACTGTATATATTGTGGTATTGAATTTTTAAATGTCATGATTTAATTGATCTTTTATTCCACCCAATCTTCTGTAACACTCTCCAGTTCAGTAGGCGTGGTATTGCATCAAACTCCAATAAACATTAAAGTAGAAAGAAGAAACTGCATTTTTCATATTTTAACAATTTAATCAATTTCAGAGATAACAAAATTTAAACGCTTACCTTACCTGATTTTTTTTTATTATTGTTGTGAATCAATTCTGAAATGCAGAATGACTGATCTACAAAACTGATCAAAAGACTAATTAAATTGTGTAACAAATTTAAATAGCACAGCTCTAATTCAAATGCACTTGAGTGTCAATTATCATAAAGTCCTTTATTTTGTATTGACTGTAATACGTATCTATCTATCTATCTATCTATCTATCTATCTATCTATCTATCTATCTATCTATCTATCTATCTATCTAGTGGTCGAGGAAAAGGTCTTACCCTGTTTTAGAAGTGTCAAATTATTATCCTGCAACAAGAAAAAAAAAAAACATCTAAGGAGATGGACTGTGGAGCATTGGAAAAAAGTCATGTGGTCTGATGAGTCCAGATATACCTGTTCCATACCTGTTCATGCCTAGTGCCTACAATACATGCCTGTGATGCAAGGTTGTGATCTGGTGTTACTGAATGACCAGGTTTTTCACCAATGGATTTTTTTCTTCCCTGATGACATGGGCAGATTTCATGATGACAATGCAGGACTCATCGGGTTCAAATTGTAAAAGAGTTACAGAATGAATGAATACTTTTGCAAGGCATTGTATTTGGCCATATGGTGTACTGTAACTTAGTAACTTGTATTGGATTTAGGCCACTCAATAAATACTTGCAAATTTAAGGAGAAATAAAGTAACAGAGATAAAAGACCAAGAACAGTAAAACACTAAGAGACAATTTCTTTTTTTTTCTTCTTTTTTTTACAATGCTAAATAGGCTTCCCACTGTGTGCCAACAGTGCGACTCCCTACTTTAAATAAATGTGCACTCTTTACACGTGTCTCACGTCCCATTAACACACTTTCCAATGTGGTGACTTTTATTGCAGGTTGAAAGCAGTGCATAATCAATAAGAGACTTTGAAATTATGCTATGAGTACAATCTGGTAGAATAACTTACTGTAGCAGCATTTGTTAAGTGGTGAGGATTTTGTTAGGTTATGTTGGTTTTTTGAGCTAATGGACTACGTGCATGGAAGCATAAAATGGTGAATCATTTCCTACTGTGAGCTAACAGAGTTTGATTAGAACAGATACATTTATATGCTAAGCCCCGTAGTGTGCATTTAGTGAATAAAGGAAGGCATTTCGTTGACTCACCCCATGGGTCTAATTTGTCACAAGGAGTCTGACTGTATTCTGACATTTTCTAAAGACGTGACTGAAATATTGAGGAAGCTCCACGTTTGCTGAACTTTATGGTTTGGCAGGTATCTACTTTAATGTAACCCTCAAGAGCTTAAAAGCCAGGGCTCATCCCCTACAATATTCATGGTACGGCGATTATTAGACCACTGAACAGGGAATTGTTAGTAATTCCTAGCAGAAGAGTCACTGATAGGAAAGGTGTGCTTCTTTTATCAATATTTAATGAGTCAAGAGAGGGTCATCAGACACCATTAAGGAAATCAGACACCAATTAGGAAAGACACCCGCTGCAGATATATCACAGCTTCAAAAACAAACAAAAAAAAAACATTAAAAACTTTAAATACTAGGCATGTAAAATATATGACATGTGATATATATTTAAAAAACTGTAATTATTTAAATGCATGATCTCAGCTCTTATGTTACTCTTTTTGAAAAATCTATATCCACAAAATGCTAAAAAGAAAGCAACATTAACACCCAAGGCAAGCCATTTTTTCATTTTGAGTCACTGACTCATGGAGACCAAGTGGAACATTTGCCATCTAAAACACATGTACAATGAAGGGCCTTCCCTGCCAGTATTTGACCCAGCATTTTAATCAGAATATTTATTTTAAATGAACAAATGCATGTAGTATGAATTCATTTCTGTGAGCCGCTAAGCTAATTGTCAGAACACTGGAGGAATTGAGCAACTTTGCCAAGTGGCTGTCTGCCAATATTATGAGCTTATAGTCATGGACATATTGTCACAGGCTTTGGTCATGGGCTTAGAGTCAAAGCCTTACAGTCATGGTCTCATAGCTATTGACACTAAGTTATGCATTTTCACCTACTATGGACATGCAGCTTCCAAGTTATATGTCAGTTGTTTAAGCCAATAGTTCTCAAAGCAGGGACCCAGGAATGGGTACTGTATGTACTGTTCTGTAAGGTACTATATGTAAAAGAAAGCATTTACTGTACACCTCAGCATCATCAAAGCTACTATTTTGCTATTATTGATATTATTATGGTTATATATAATCCAAAATTCAAAAACCTAAAACAATAATAATCTGATATAAATAATGTTGACTTGGATCTAATTAATTGAGTTGGTTGAAAGCAATTTCTTTAAAGAATTACTGTTTGAATTTAAATAATAAGCCTGATAAGTTAATTGTTTGATCAGGTAATAAATAAACCTGTTTCCTAAATGATTTTTTAGTTAACCCTTGAGGAGCAGTGGTAGCCCAGTGGTTCAACATAGAACTACTACATTGGTAGCACCACCGAGCTACAATTGTTTTGCTTGTTAACTGCTCAGATATATAATGAGATAAATCAAAGTTGTTTTGGATAAGGTTGTCTTCAAAATGCCATAAATGAGAACTGGTGAATTCCATGCTATACGTCAGACTGAGTGAATAAATTTAGACAGTTCTAAGTTCTTATTGTTGTGTGTTTAGTATGGAATCAAGAAAAAGGAGGAGAAGGAGGCTGAGGCTCAGGCTGCCATGGAGCAGGCATCTGAAGGCAGTCTGACTCGCCCGAAGAAAGCTGTGCCCACCGGCTGTGGTGATGACGAGGATGAAGAAGAAAGTATTGTGGACACAGTCATGAAGTTCCTGCCAGGTCCTCTTGTAGACATGTTCAATAAGAAGTAACACAATCATCCATGTGTTGTTATTAAACCTGCCATAAATGCCATAACCTTCACAACAACACCCTCTTACTCCCTTTTCTTCATTCATTAGATCCAAACTCAGTGGACTCTGTGAACATGCCATGACTGTAGTCTTTAATTTGAAGTGTTAGATCCAGAAATTATGCCTAAAATTGTGCACTAAAATTGCATATATATATATACCTTTTCAAATTAAAGATGCATTTAATGGCAGAGTCCAGGAGATGGAACAACACTAATTACCCAAACACCACATTTTTCATTTGTAAATAGCTTATAAAAAGACTATATATGAATACCAGAATATATCAATATATACACAATTACTAAGAGTAAAAGCCATAATTTTAACTTGGAGAAAGTCCTCCAAACCATATTGTATTTTTGATTAAAGTTTGCTGTTCTGTTAAAGATATTATTATTAAATTCATGTGGTAGAAGTGTTTAATTGTATGTAAAGCACCATAATACCATTTATCATAACATTTAATTATTTGAAACCATTGTAAATGACTGGAAGTTCTGGAAAATGGAAATAAGCAAAGGGGGGAAAAATCATCTTTTTTAAGCATGAAAATTATGTGAATGCACTGTATACCATTTTGTTTGACTTTTTAGATGAAATACATTGATACTTAAGGCAATAACTCTGGTTTTTTTCATTTTGTCGACTTATACATGCTACCATAAGTACGTAAAGCTCTTCCATTAGAAATATAGTACATCCCTTGTTCATAAACTCATTGTACCACTCTCTAAAAGTGTGTTAACATGGATACAGGCATGCTAATGTAGTCATGATGAGTGAAAGTATAGAGCTAGGCACTATATCAAATCAAAGCTTAGCTTAGCTCCTACCGTAAAACACAAGGACGACATTGAGCGCACACTATTAAAATTGGACCAATAGGGCTCTATATATATATATATATATATAAATATATATATATATATATATAAATATATATATATATATATATA
>JAAGKR010008579.1:12936-30641 GCA_011419295.1 Clarias macrocephalus | reverse complement strand
TAAATAGCTACTTTATATTGCTTGTGCTTTCTGTATAAATAGGCACATGTCTATGGAAAATTGATATAAAACCTTTAAAAGACTTACGTTTACAAAATGATGAATAAATCTGCATCCATAAAACAAATACTAATACATGTTTACAGCAGATGGAAGTACAGTACACAACATGAGATAAACTATCTGTCTTACTAAGTGGTGTTTAAAATTCACAAGTCAATGTGAAGCTCAGTTTACCTTTTACACACCTGATATCAGCCCATCTTCCATTCCTGTAACAAACTCCATTTCCCACAATCCACAGTTACAAACTTCATCACATGATCAGTCACATGACTTCAGGATGCTAATTTCACACATCCTTACCCAACCATGATTTCCTCTTTAATTTATTCAATAACAACATCAAAGTGAACATCAATAAAGTGTTAAAGATATTGGTTCCAAAGTTAGCAGTTTAAAATCTAGATCAGAAGTTTCATTTTAGACTTTTGTTCTAGCCTTGATGTTAGACTCGTCCCTCTATAAATTACCTGATATTTTCTTTTTTTTTTCGGATTTTTCCCAGATTTTCTCCCTAATTTAGTCGTGTCCAATTCCTCCCCGTCACTAGGGGGCTCCCACATTAAGGCTACCACTATCACTCAGCTGGGAGGGCCGAAGACTATCACATGTTTCCTTCGAACCATGTGACGCCAGCCGACCGCATCTTTTTCAAACTGCTCGGTCACGCACCGTTGGGGGCGGTGTAACACCCTCGGAGGACAGCGCTTTCCGCTCCCTCCGTTGCGCGAGCTCACAGACGCCCCTGACTGGCTGTAGAGCCGTGATTAATGTGGAAGCACTAAGTACCTTTCATCCCTCCCCTCTGAGAGAGCTCGGCCAATCAGCTCGCTCTAGACCTCCGGCTCCGAGAGGTTACAGCATCACCCGGGAATCGAACTGGGGATCTCCGGATGATAGGGTGAGCGCTTTTACCACTGCGCCACTGGGAGTCCAATACCTGATATTTTCCTTCCTTTTTGATGATTAACGATTAAGAATGTGTTGAAATACTCAAAGTTTTCATGATAAATAAAAATTTATACTAAACAAATGTTTAAACAGGTGCTATGAGGAAGCCTCTTTAGGAAAAATCAGGCATAACACTGGATGACCCTAAATACTGGAAAAACTAGCATGACCGGTTGAATTAATTTTTCCTTTGTACTAACAAAAGCACTGAATATGAGGAAGTACTTTTAAAAAGAATATCTACAACATCCACACACTTATATATATTAAATGAAATAATAATTTTGGATCCAAAATTAGTAATAAATTATAATATGGTTTTTAATATAATATTGAATGGAATTTATAACCATGATGTGTGTACAGTATGTGTGAATAAACAGGGTGGAGTGTGTGTGTGAGGGTGTGTGGGTGTGTTTACAGCTTTATATAGGATTTTGCATTTTGTGGAGTAAGAGATGTAAGAGATGATTCGTACTGTGACATAATTTTTTTGGGGGGGGCGGTGGAAGTAAGAGCTTATTTTTTATGGAGGATTTACAGATTAAATGTAATTACATTGCAAATAAGACAAATTGATGATATTGTTCAGAGGAGATTAGAAACAGTTGGAAATTACAGTAAGTAGAAAGACCTATGTTTGTACTTATTATTATTACTATTATTATTTATTCATATTATTTATGAATGTTGAATAAAATCTAACTAGTTACTGTACTCTTTTAAGAATATAAGTACAGGTTTTTAAGGCACTTTATCCTCTGTTGTTCAAAGTTTGTGGTGTGTAAGCATAATATGCAATATTTATACATGAAGAACAAAGCTCTTTCATCAGGCTATGAAGATTTATTTGATTCTTAAGATGTAGAACATAAAAAGAGACGATCTGTATGAACTGTACACAGTGGTATTTAACACACGCTGACAGTGAACTGAAAGGGTAACTTGCTCTGTAGTACAGTAGGAAACATATTTTAAACAATTTTATTCCTCTTATATCACGGGGATTACATGTATATTTTGTTGGTTACTGCAACCCTGAACGGCAGGCAATAGTTATAATTGTTTGTTTGCTTGCTTACAGCTTCATTAGGTACCAGTTTAACTGCTTGTTAATGCAAATCTAATCAGCCATTCACATGGCAGCAAGTCAATGCATTTAGGCATGTACAGTACTGTAGACATTGTCAAGTTGATCTGCTGTAAACCAAGCAAGTAAGGTGATGTAAGACTGTACTTAGTGTAGCATGGTTGAGGTGGTCAGATGGGTTGGTTTGAGTATTTCCAAACTGCTGATTTACTGGGATTTGCACATACTGTATAAGCATTTTTTGCATTTCCAAAAAAATGGTCTGAAAAAGAGAAAATCTCCAGTGTGGGCAATCCTCTTGTAGACATAAGAGGTCAGAAGAGAATGGCCAGACTGGTTCGAACTGTTAGAAAGGCAACAGTAACTCAGATACTACAATATCATTATAACCAATGCATGCTAAAGAGCATCTTTAAACATACTGTACAAACGTTAAAACATGAAACAGATGTTCTACAGCTGCAGAAGACCACACCATGTGTCTGCTAAGAACACGAAACTGAGGCTGATGTTTGAATGGACCAAAATTGGGCTTGATAAGATTAGAAAAATCTTTCCCGTTTTTTGGGTGAGAGTCTCAGTTTCTTGGGTGACTTTCGGAAGTTAGGGACAGAAACAACATGAAAGCATGGCTTATTCCTGCCTTGTAGAAATGGTCCCAATTGAGCCTGGTGTAAATGCTGCAGCCTCATTAAGTATTGTTGCCAATCATGACCCCAGAATAACACACCACATCACAGAGCTAACAAGTGCTTGGTCATGACAATGAATTAAGCATTGTCATGTCACGTCATATCAATGTGGACCAAAATCTCTAAGGAGTGTTTTCAGCGCCTTGTTGAATCTAGGTCATGAACAATTAAAATCCACAGGTTTGCACCTTTTTTTTGTTAAATTTGTTGATGATTTATTGAGGTTAGTGGCTTTGAACAAATATGTCCAATATGTATACAGTATTTCTTTTTTAAATCCTTACCAGGAAGTCATCATGAGGACACTAGAAGAAATAGACCAGCTGAAGCAGTCCAGATTTGGCCAGCCTCAGCCAAGACACGGTCTTATGCTGCTGTACTGGTTTGCTCATGACTGCCTCCGTTTTAAACAAAACAACATTATGCTGTCAAAATGTTATCCACAAAATGATGATTTTGGTTTCCACAAATTTGAGAACAGGTGTGATAGAAATGGTGCTACACTCCTCCCTGATGAGGGCTATCCCTACTATGTGGTGGGAAATCTGAAAAAAACTCAAGCCGACGACTTGCCTTACTATGTCCGGGAACTTCACACTGACCACCCAGATGACAGCAACACGGACCGCCTTATAATCAGCACTAACAATAAATGGATCCATTCAGTTTATGTGACTAAGCACAAAAATCTGTCAGATTTCAAAGAACAATCTACTTACTGCATCAGCAAGCGCCTCATTAAAACTATCAGAGATATGACCTTAGATGACTTCCTTCTGAAAACGGGGTATTCTAAAACAAATCTTCCCTCCACAAATCCTTTAAATGCTACCACAGATCTGAGTAACCACCAAGCTCAAACTCCAACCTTCAACCTCATCCCAGCAACAAAGTCCTCTAGGAGTGAGGACATCCATATTGAGATGGGGGGTGTGGAAACATACCAGAGTCGTTGCAACTGTATCATACTGTAGACTACTTAAAATTAAGGGTAACATTAGATAAATCTCACAATATCATTAAAAGCATCAATATAGCCAAGTATGTTTCATTAATAATATGAAGTTAATTTTTTTTATATAATATTATGTTACATTATATATGGTATTCTCAAGTAGTTTTAAGGGCTGTTAAAAATTTGGATTAGTGTAGGGTTATTTCCCTTATTATTATTTATTATGATAATAGCTTTATGCTTTGTTCATTTTAAGATGAATTAAAATTTATGTGATTTCTGTAACTGTCTTTGTTTAATCATGATGTACAATTGTATTTTCTTTGTGTCATTTTTTTATGCTCTGTCCTTTCTTAGTTTTTTTCTTCTATCTTAGTACTAGGTGTTATCTACAGTATACGATCCTCTTGCTCAAAAAATAGTACTAATAAAATGTGCACACCCATAAACTACTATTTTATAAATGTCTTTAGATTTAATTATAGCAACGTTGTGCAGTTCAGCACATCTTGACTCTTTATTTAGCCATTTTGCCATTCTACTTTGCAAAAGCATTTTAACCCTAGCAATTGTTTTAACATTGCTGTAGGAATTGTGTTTTTACAGTGTTAAATGGTACGTCCAAAGCCTTGGAATTTTTTTTTTATACATCTCCAGACTGATGTTATTTAATACTGAGTCCCTGCTTTGTAAGCTCTTTGCAGCCCATGGCATTTTCAAGTTGCTGAAATGTTATAACAAGTGTATTTTAGCAAAAGGGATTTCATTACATGAGCTTGAATGTAATTGGTAGGCTGAACAATGTTACATTCCCGGTTTTTGGTTTTTGGTTTACCTTTCCCCCCCTAAAATATTTCCTTTTTGTCATTTGATTTCTACTGAATATGTTGCTATTTCCACAATAAGGGAAAAGCAATTCTGACATGGGTTAACTTTTTGAGGCCCCAAGGGGCATGTGGTCCAAAATATTTGTGGCAAAATTACAACCTGTCTGCATGACAAACTGAGCACACAGATTAATTAATCTAAAGCACAGATTACTAAACCGAACTCATTGATTACTAAACTGAGAGCATGGACTGAAAACTAAATACATGTGCTCAAATAAACTTGCATTCAGTTTATGTGCCCACAGATTGTACCCTGAATATATATTTTTTGCACCACATGACATTTGGAAAAGTCTATCATTTTAACTTTTATATTCAAGCTTATATATCCACTGTGTCCCTGATATACAAAATTGTGCTTTATTTTCCAGCTTTCCTTAGTGCATTTTTATGCACTTAATATATAATTTGTATTTTTTTTTTCATTTATGGAAGTTATGGCAGGTTTCCTATACACACACTAGTGTATGTTAAGTACACTGTAGACCCAAATAAGTTGGCAAAACTCCAAAAATGTAAGGTAATCAGTTACATCAAATTTTCAAGTAATGATGATTCCGATTTTAAGTAAACAGAACTTTCAGTTTTTGAGATTGTTGTACTCATATTAATCGTTCTTTACTTGCACACAAGCCTGGGACAGGCACTTCATCCAGTTGTTGGAAATCGAACCTGGGCATTTCACATGGCAGACGAAACACCTACCAATGAGCCACCAGTGCCCTATTGCCCTGATAACATCACACTGTAAACCCTAACGTTCAAAGTAATTAAACACATTGAGTACTGTTAACCTAAATAATTGCAGTTGGGTCAAATTAATAGACCTATTTGAGGATTCAGAACTTTTTGGCATTTATGAGTTTGTAGAAATGACACTTTTCAAGTAAAATTTGATATTTTATGTAATCGTAAGTACTTAAGTAACAATAACTTAAGTAAAACTTCCACCAACATAAACATAAAACCCACATAGAGCACTTGTGGTGCAGTGGTAAGTGATACGCCTGCCATGTGGAGGGCCCGGGTTCGGTTCCTGGGCTGGTTGGTCTGCAAAATATTTTTTTATTTGCACAAGTTCAACAAACTCAAAAATGGATAGTTCTGTTTACTTAAAATTGGAAACATCATTACTTAAAAAATTTGATGTAACTGATTACCTCAAATATTTTGAGTTTTGCCAACTTAATCGCGTTCACAGTGCAGACATAAAAGTACTTATAATTACTTCAAATATCGAATTTGTTCAGCTAACTTGAAAATTGTCATTTCTACAAACTCACCAAAAAGTTCTAAATGCTCGTCAAGGTTTATTCATTTGAACTAATTGTAATTATTAAGGTTAACAATACTCGATATGTTTAATTACTTTGAGCATTAGGGTTTACAGTGTAGCTTTAACATTATGAAAGACATAAAACCAATATATAGGCATTTACATCCTGAAAATATAGAGCAATATACCGTACAGTACAAGCATAGTGAAGGTGACATTAAATAGTGTACTAGTTTTCTACAAACTCAAATGCAGAAAGTCTTACACTTACAGTAAATACAATCAAATGAAGTTGAATGAACTCAAAACGTATACAAAATGGATCTGATATTTTCACATTATAGATCTGATGTGTTTAAATCAGTCCTCTACAAACTATACACTGATTAACCAAATAGCATTGATCACCAACTAAACACCAGTAAACATGATGACATGGTCCATGGGGACCAAAGGTCAACCCCTCTGGTCCAATCCCACAAAAAAGCCAATGCAGCACACCTCAATGGATCTGCCTATGAGATAAAAGCACCAGAACCCTCAGTGCACTGCAGCCCACTTGGTATGGGGACCAGCAGATAAATAGCCAAAATATCCAAATTTTCCAGATTCCAATCCAATCAACCGCCCCTGGGATGTACTGACGAACAAGTCCGATCAAACAAAGCCCCACCAAACAAAACACAGCAAACAAAGGATCCATGGCCAACATCCTGGTGCCAGACACCATAGCACATCACCAGGTGCCCTGGAGCAATGATCCTTGGGGACAGAGTTTCCCTGGAGGCACAAGTGGAACTTACTTGTTACTGTACACTCAAAAAAATGAACAAGGCAGGTTGTGCACTTTACATAATATAATTATTTCAGTATACTCATAATAATTGGATTTGTTGACTTAAAATGATTTTTTTTCGATTAAGGTTTACGTAATTATGTCTCAACTTGACCTTAAAATTCCTAATACGTTGTCTAATCCCAAACTATTCATGTTAAGTCAACATTTCATACATACAGCGGGTGGCAGTAGCGAGACGCCAGTTGTCATGAAACGCTAAAGAAACAGAAGAGCAAGACGCATCGAACTACACCTGCGCAAAGTTAATTGACTTTGTCTACGTGTGTTACCCCCTTGTAGTTTTGTCCGTTTTGACAGAGGGAGGTCAACGCCATTTTTTTTTTCAGATTTTTTTTTTTCACCAGTACGTATTTTTATATGTGATAATATATATGGTATCTAACGTTGGCTTGCTTCTGTACACTCAAAAAAATAAAAATGAAATATGGCATTTGGCTGTTGGTCCAAAGAAAGTAATTTTGGTCAACAGGTGGAGTAAAATCTGCACATGCGCAGTTGGAAAACACCGCAGAAAGGAACAAACCACAGTGGTCGCTCTTCAGCTCATTTAGATCGGCGCCATTTTTTTGAGAATCAAAAACAGAGAAATGAGAACATGTTTGGACAAACAGGTGAGATTTAAATTTATTTATGCATTCATATTGAGGCTCTGAACATTTGAATCATTACTCACTTGTAATATCGTGTTGTGTATAGTATTGTCATGAAGTTGCCATATTACTCATGTTTACTTTAATATTATAGTTACTATAGATACATTTTTGTTATTTGCATTTGTGTGATATTTTATACTTGTTGAACTTTGTTATATATTACATCACCCAAATTAAAGAAGAATGACATTAAATTGCTAGTAAGGATTTTTTTTTTTCATTTTAACCGATTGTTGTGTGCAAGTACAGCAGTTTTCTGTTCATGTTCTAATGCCAGTTTTAATAACTTAAATAATTAATCTTAGAAGGTGGTGCTAGCACATAGTTACTTAATATCTAATGTTATTATTCAAGCCTGATAGCCCTAAAAACACATGGCAATAAGCATATTTGACATTTATTTAACATGACATCTAGCTATTTAATGTAAGCTTGTTTGTTTCGTCATCTAACACATTTTAACTTTTAAGTTTAGTAGTTTGAAGTTTTTCATATTTTCTCATTATTATTCGTTGGTGACCCGCATTCTTTTTCTTCCTTACAGAGTTTTGAAACATAACCTATAGAGTCCTATAAGTGAAGATTCACCTTTCATTGCTGAATTCACGAACAGATGGCCTGCACTCTTTACTGAGCGAGAGGTTTGTCTTTAATGCCACCTCAGCTGATTAATTACTTGGAGGTTGTTATGAGTCTAAACTATGATTTGAAGTACTTTATATGTAATTCGGGTTTGTCTCTGTAAATGTGTATGTTATCTGTGAGTGCTGGTAAAGGAAACAATGTCCTGGCTCTTTTTTTTTTTTTTTTGTAAATTGTATACAATTCCTTTGGTGTCCAAATGCATGGGTCAGTTTGATCATTTCTCCTCCCAGCTCCTCCAAAATAGAAAAAAAAAAAAAGAAAGGAGGAGCAGCCACACAGATCACAGACATCCTGTCAGTTATGGATCAGGTATGCTCCCTAAATTCTTCATCATTTCTAATAATGCATAATAGGTCTAAAGAATATTTAATCTAAATTTGAATATTTTGTTATTTTCAACTCTTTGTACACAAAAATAAAAGTTAAAAGTGAGTTTCTGTTCTAAAGCTCCAATTATCATGACGATTTTTTATCTTTTGATGCTTCAGAAAAAGAACTCGCCATTGACCATCATTTTAACAACAGAAATAGCTGGACAAATTGGCCCAAATGTACATTTTATGTAGGGGAGTTTTAAAAATAGAAAATAATGACTTTGTGTCGCTTATACAGTATATGTGTATCCCATACAGTGCTTCTGATTTGAGACTATTTGTTAATGGAAAGACTTGACTTTGTAAAATACAGCAGTGGGAGAATGTGTAATACTACATAAATGTAAGATGTACAGTAAAAAGTACTAATTCTCATTTCATTTTGATTAAAGCATCACCATTGAAAAAAGTGTGAACGCGTCCTGAAAGCCGTAGTGGTCCACCTAAATGAAGATCCTTCAAACCTAGTGAAGAAGTACATGGTAAGCTATTTACATATTTTAAAGAAAATTTTAGTATTTTAGTAAACCAGTTCCTATTTTATCCTTGATCTGTTGGTAACTTTGTTTTGTACTGGCCATTTTTCGGACGGAGCAACACTACTCTCAGAATCTAAGCGATCAAGCATGATGGAGCAAATGTTGCAGACCCATATAAAGATGTTGGTGTCATCATCGAAGGCATCCAAGTACTTCAACTTGGACAATGTAGCTAATGCATGTTCTATTATGGTTGGTCTAATTTATGGTTTAAACTTGGCTTATCCCCAGGATCTGAGAGATACTTTTGAATTTTTTTAGATTTGATGCTAATAAGCTGTCAGGTCCAGGTCTTAAAAAATAAATTCCTTTCACAGGCACTATAATGTGAGACAAGGCTAAGAGGCAGGACCTATGTTTTTTTCCCATGATGTTGCACTGGTTGTTTCAGCACATTTTTTTCCAGTGCTGACCAGGTGATGGCTTTAAATCTTTTTTAAATAGCTGCAATGTGACAGGGATAACCCCTAGAGGGCGCCAAAGCGCCCTGAGACTTTTTGTTGTAGTTCTGTTTTGGTTTCACTTCAGTTCCCATTATGCACCTTGGTCAGGTGACGTGGGTGCTCACCTGAACCGAGTTGCTCATTAGTTTTATTATAAATGACTTGCTTTTGTTGAGTTTATTGTCTTGCATCTGTTGATTTCACCTCGTAAATGTCATTCCAGTTTAGTTCGTTTATTCCCTGTCTTTATAAGTAAACAAAACCAAAACATGAATAAAGTATGTTTGTTTTGTTGGATTTCCCTGTTTTCTTTATAAATAAATATCATTCCTTGAACACCTGGACCTCTGCATTTATGCCTCGCACCCCAACTCGTGACAGAATGCAAGACCATAAAAGAAGCATAGCAGAGGAGCCTCCCCGGGAGATTCTTTTGGGGGGGGGCTGTGATGGTTGACACTTGGGAAGACGACGTGGTAGGTGAGCGGACTTCCAAGCAGCGTAGCGGCAAGAGGTGAAGAAGGAGACCTGGCAGGGGAGCGCAGGTGATGGCTGAGCAGGAGGAGCTGAGAGAGCAGCTAAACTGGGATGGCTGCCAGCTGGCGAAACGACGCACGCCGTTCCAAAATGGCGCAGCTCGGGGTGACGTGAGTCCCCGCACCCATTTGAGGGTAAGGACCAGGAGGTCTATGTTTGGCGGGGACCAGGGTGCAGAGGCGCCTCACACCGAGCGTCAGGGGAGAACGGAGTGTGAGTGGGACGTGCAGCATGGGGCAGCCTCCCAGCTTGCATGGAGCAGCATTGGACGGAGCGCCAAAAGGAATGAAGGGCGCATTCGTAACCTGCAGGAGCAGGTAGCTACGCTCCATGGGCTGCTAACGCAGCTAAGCCACAGGGAAGGCCCAGACCTGCCAGCCAGCCTCACTAGACGCCCAGAACTACCGGCTCCTTTCTCCTATGAAAGGGACGACGACGGCGAGGGCCGTCATCATTTTCTGCACTTCTTTGTATGTTTTCCCATCTCCAATCAACTTTTGAATCAAGTACACTGTTCTTCTGAACAATGTCTGGAACAACCCATTTTACTCTGATTTTCAGAGATAAATGCCAAGGACAACCTTCTCTGCATTTATCCTTAAATAAGGGAAACTTTATATATATATAAATATATAAAGAAATATTAATCCGACTACAAAAGACAGATTCACAAATAATCTGCCCGATCTGTCCCAATTTCTTATTAGACCCCTAAACGAAGACGATTTTCATCTAGACGATCTAGATGAAGTGACTAACAGCATAGGCACTATTTTTACAAATACATTAAAGTAAAAGTAAAAAAAGTAAAGCCTTTATTTTTTGTCACTTACATTACAGCACAGTGAAATTCCTTCTTCGCATATCCCAGCGTAACTGGGGTCAGAGCGCAGGGTCAGCCACGGTACAGCGCCCCTGGAGCAGTTAGGGTTAAGGGCCTTGCTCAAGGGCCCAACAATGGCAACCTGGCTGACACTGTTGCCCCCATCTGATTAAAAAAGGTCAGAGATAAAACACCTGCACCATGGTACAATAGTCATACTCAACCCGTAACCTCAATTGGACCAAAACTGAATTACTGTAGAAGTTTTTAGAATCGCATATAAAGATAGTATGTGCAGCTATAGACAGGCTCTAAAAGCTGCTAGGACCGAGCATCTGAGCCAACTGAAAGCAAGAAACCAAAACAATCCCAGGTTCTTATTTAGTACAGTGGCTCGTCTAACAAAACCCTAAGATGCCTGTAGAGAGTATTCCGTAACAGTTTAGAAGTGAAGACTTTATGGATTACTTCAATGAAAAAATCAATTGTATCAGGAAGAAAATAATGGATGTTCAACCTCTAATAGCATCTCATGATCCAGTCCAGCCTAAAGTCCTGTCCTATAGGACAGGAAGAGCTGTATAAACTTATTACCTCGGCTAAATCAACAACATGCTTGTTAGATCCAATCCCAGAAAGATTTCTAAAAGAAGTGATACACACGGCTTCTAAGAGCCACTTCTAAACATTATTCATTCCTCATTATATCTAGGTCACATCCCTAAATCTTTCAAGGTGGCAGTTATTAAGCCTCTTCTTAAAAAATCTAATTTGGACCTGAATAAAACAACAAATTACAGACAGATTTCAAACCTTCCGTTTATATAAAAAATATTAGAAAAGGTAGTATCAGCTCAAATATGTAGCTTATTGCAGGGAAACAATATCCTCGAAAAATTTCAGTCAGGGTTCAGGCCCCATCATAGTACAGAAACTGCACTAGTTAAAATCGCAAATGACTTGTTTTTAGCTTCAGACCAAAGCTGCATCTCAGTACTCATCTTACTTGATCTTAGTGCTGCAATTGACACTATAGATTATAGTATCCTCATTGATCACTTACAAAATCACACAAGTATTCAGGGACAGGCATTAAAATGGTTTAAATCCTACCTGTCCGATACCATCGATACCCTTTAAATTCCACTGTGGAATGAAACAGTCTTGTCAGTTGCCTTTACCTGAATCTGTTTTTATTTGAGTAGTTTGTGTATAAATAGGCTTGGCCTTGGTTACGTATGTCTCTTATCCTGGTTTTTAGTTTAATTTGTTTGTATCTGTAAATGGAGTCATCTGCACTTACACAGTGCCTGCAATACCGTTTCCTGTAAATATAAAATAAATGTAAAGTGTACAAATACTGTACAGAACTAAGAACATAAATAATACAATATATAAAAGGTCAAATTATTATAAACAAGGTAAAATGTAAGAACTAGAAATGTATAGGGATGTGTAATAATGTTATAATGAACAGTAATAATGTGTGTTAGGATGGGTGGCAGCATCAGGTATGATTGTTCTAACATAGTGCAAAGTGATTATGTCCATCATTGTTTCATGTGTGAAAAATGTGTAACAGGATGAGAGCAGTGCAAACAGGGTGAGCATCCATAAGCTGAGGTAGTTGTGCTGAGGTCACGACATGACAGGTAAAACAATCAATAAATATCAATAAAAACAAACAATAAATAAAAAATAAAAAAAAAGTTAACTCCTCTCCTTCCTTCAGAGCCCGAATGGTGTGTGAGAAGAAGCTCCTCCTCATTCTCTCAGTGTTGGACGCTGACATCATGTTTGACATCATCACTGTTATCATGTGACTATGATGGGCGAGATGATGCAATGTATACTGGGAACTGAAGTTCAGGATAAAAGATCAACACAACAGTCTTACTGAAGACAAAAAAACGGGACTATACTAATTTGTGTACTATACTAATTCTTAAAGTGCATGTGCATTATAAATCAGTATTATGCACAATATATTCATATTTGGAGAAGGAACAGCTGTGTAACTGACTGATCTGTTTGAATGTACCTGAACAATTCTTTGTGCATTTCTTGTAAGTTTAGTCATGTTACTGTATTTGCTGTCATTGTTAGAGTTTACATTTTAGCATTTCTAACACACCTTTAATCAAAGTCTCTTACATTTTTATCTCATTATACTGTACATCTGAGCAGTTGGGACCTGGGACCTTCCGGACTGTATTCCAATGTCTTACTCCTGCTTTATGTTTTCTCACCTAGTCGTGCTGGGCAAAGTAGGCTAACTAGTGTTCCCAAATTTCCAATAGTGTGTGAATGCATGTGTGAATGTTGACTGTTGGACCTACCACAGTCGTAAAAAATAAAAAATGTGGGAATAAATACAACTGTCACCATTGGCCTCCATGGTCCCTAGTTGGACTACAGAGGTTCCTAGACTGATGGATATGTGCATGGTGGTGTAATGATTAGCACTGTGGCCTCCACCTTTAGAGTGAAGGGTTCGATTCCTGCCCAGAGTAGCCTACCAGTGTACCCCTAGTGTGTGAGTTTGCGTGTGCATATGTACCCTGCTCAGTGCGTACAGATGCTTGGGCAATTTGTTGAGTGTAGAAATGCCTGACAAAGAAAAAGTATACTTGCGGCGTTGACTAAGCAGAATTATAAACTGAAACTTTGGTGTTGACAAAGCCGTTAGAGGCTCTCTTCCTCTTCTCCAATGCCTCAATTGCTGATGATCAGTGTGTGAATGCATACTGTTTGAAGAACAGTGGCGTTGTTGTTAAGTATTTTTTATTTTTGAATGGTTTACTTTTATTATGATCTGTGTATAAGTATAAGCCAGGGTGTAGGCTGATTATGTGTGTCTGTTTTTAAGAAAAACTAAGACTCTTGTTTTACATAAGACTTTGCATCTGTCAGCTGAGAGGGCTCTGAACTCAGTTCCACAGCTCTGTTCCGAGTTCTTTCACATTCTCCTACAATGGTCTATTTTAAACACACATTTTTACCCATCTTTATGGGTTTGTTGGTTGAATTGTTTATTGTTCATTTTCTTTTTGGATCGACTTTTTGTTGGACTTGTTACAAGGACTTTACTCAAAGGATTTTTAACCAGCGGCTGTTCAGAGGAGATTATCTACAATTCTATAAAATGGTAAGTACAAAATAACTATAAAAGCTTGTTTCTCATTACTGTGTAGTGTAATATATATTACTAGTAGTAATATTAGATAGATCTTAATAATAATTAGATTTAATAAAGAATGGTCATGTTGTTTGAAACGTAGTAATAAATTAATTGTTTATTCAAAAAATAATTGCATGAAATAAAAAATTTGTACCAAAAAGAGACTAAAATAGGAAAGTGGATAAAGTAGCTAAAAGCAGCTGGATTATGTTATTCTATATTATTCCTTATTAAATGGGGAACAAACATGATTTTACTCATCAATAATAATAATAATAATAACAATAATAATAATAATAATGCATTTATGGCCACAGTTTAGTGCTGGTAACATGTATAATGCTCACCTTTCGGAAGTTCTTCCGGGTTATGAGAGTCTCTTGACGTGAGGTGAATTCAGGGTATACCTGCGTATACAGTTCGTGATACCCTTCTATCCATCATAGCCACCTTGCTAGCCTGAAATTCCTGTGGTAAAATAAACTAATCACTGTATTTGGACCAGTTTTTTTAAGCCTTTATATTATATATACTTCTTGGACAATTTTATTGGATAACTCGCTTCTCAAGATTACGGTGCTACCACAACATGGCGCCTGCACCTTCTACGCTGCGAAACAATTACACGTGGCATATCAGGTAGAACAGAAAAATATCATGAAACAGTAAAATATAATGTCAGTGGTGGAAATGTACTAGTGAAAAAAGTTGCAATAAATGAAAAAATGCTTCATCTGTGCGAACAAAACACTTCTTAAAATATTTAGTGAAAAATAATTGTCGCGATATGTAACTTGTTAGGTAGTATTACAATGCTAAACTCAGGTAGCTAAAACGTGTCAGCTAGTTACCTGTTACCGGAAAACAATGTATCTGGTTTCCCAAATACAACTAATGTTTTTTATCCAATATGTTGAATTTAAACATGTATGCTATACCAATATTTATACTTATATTTTCTATATTCTTCTTCTGATTGATTCATTTAAAAAATGATTGACCAGCAACCTTCATTTGTGAGCTCTTTGTAAGCCATGGCTTTAGCAGTTAGAAGAAATCAAGGTCTGGAAAAAGCAAGATACTGTAAGATATTCACTAGGTCAGTCATGATGCAGTGCCCCTGGAGCAGATATGGGTAAGGGCTCTGGGGCTTTACAGTATCAGCGTGATGGTGCTGGGACTTGAACCCCCTACTTTCCTATGCACTTTAGCACTTTGAGATTTAAAGAATGAAAAGTGCGTTACAAATAAAATTTATTATTATTATTATTATTATTATTATTATTATGAGTAACACCAAGCTTTAACTATTTAAAGCCCATGAGGGCACTAATGCCTAATAGAGGACACACTCTGTTACTCTGTCACATTTTAAGTGCAAGTATAAACTATACAATGTGTGAGCAGCCACGCACATGTCCTGATATACAGACAGATCAGCTCTTATATATTTCCATTTACTTACTTATGGAATCAAATTGTTTAATAAAGGTGAGAATTTTCATTATTGTATTTTTTTTAAATATAATATTTAAATCTTGGGTACTTTTAAAGGTTATTGATTAATGTAAGATTTTACATATACTGTGTGTGTGTGTGTGTGTGTGTGTGTGTGTGTGTGTGTGTGTGTGTGTATTTTAGGCCACCGACACTGCATACATGGAGACAGCTGAAAAGAACTGGATTCGGCAGGCCTCGGCCAAGACATGGTCATCCGACACTGAACTGGGTTTTAGGGGTTATCCCAATTTTTAAAAACAATCTTTACCTACTCGTAGAAGGATATGGTACAACCTTTGGTATCCATTTATATATGAACAGAGAAAACATTCTTCCTAATGATGGTCTGACGTACTATACTTTGGGGAATCTAAGCAAACCAGGAGCTAGAGATCTCCCTCAATACATCTGGAGACATCATACTGGCCGGCACGATCAAAGCAATAGGGATCGCATCATAATTGGAGTAAATCATTTCGGAAAGGTTTGTGCAGTTTATATAACTGAACACTACAACCGCAATACCACATACTGCATCAGTAAGAACCTGTGTATGTGTATCAGTGAGAGAAACAGGGAGGCATCAAGAACTGTGTATGATCCAACAACAAATACCCGCAGGTGGTGGCCACAGATGAACCACTACTATTACCAACATGAAATTATCATGTTGTTTGAAAGGTACTAATATTTTCATTGTGTATTTAAAAAAATTTATCGCATGAACCAAAAAATCTGTACCAAAACGAGACTAAAATGGGAAAGTGGATAAAGAAGCTTAAAGCAGCTGGATTATGTTATTGCATATATAATCCTTTATTAAATAGGGGGAAATTATTTTACGCATCAATAATAACAATACTACTACTACTACTAATAATAATACATTTATGGCCACAGTTTAGTGCTGGTAACGTGCATAATGCTCACCTTCCAGCAGTCCTTCCGTTTTATGAGAGTCTCTTGACGTGAGGTGAATTCAGGGTATACCTGCCTATACAATACATGATACCCTTCCATCCATTATAGCCACCTCACTAGTAGAACTTTCTGTGGTAAAACAAACTAATCACTGAATTTGGACCAGTTTTAAGCCTTTATATTATATATTCTTCTTGGACAATCTTATTGGAGAACTCAAGATTACGGTGCTGACTATCATAAGACAGTAAATTGTAATGTAAATTGTGGAAATGTACTAGTGAAAAGGTTGTAAGAAATGAAAAAAAAATGCTTCATCTGTGCGAACAAAATACTTCTTAAAATATTTAGTGAAAAATAATTGTCGGGATACGAAACTATATTTGTTACCTAGCATTACAATGCTAAACTCAGGTAGCTAAAATCGTGTCAGCTAGTTACCTGTGTAGGATTACAAATTTATAAGATCATAAATCTAGATCGAACTTTGTTCCAGACTGAATCTTTTTGTACAATCAAGGATTGGTGAGTGCCACTCTATCCAAAAGAACCTTTAAGACCAGTACAAATTTGTTATCCTCTGCACCGTCAGAGAAGAGTTAACAGACTGACAGAGGATAACACACAAATATTAGCATGTAATGCTAATCTTCCCTGCCTGAACAGAGGATAACCATCTCTAAAAAGAATTTTTTTAGAGGATAACTCTATGGTTTGGTTAACTAACTAAAAAAATTCTTTTTAGAGATGTTTATCCTCTGTTCAGGCAGGGAAGATTAGCATTTCATGCTGATATTTCTGTGTTATCCTCTGTTCAGGCAGGGAAGATTAGCATTACGTGCTAATATTTTGTGTTATCCTCTGTTCAGGCAGGGAAGATTAGCATACAGTGTCCCACTGTAAAGTTGTTCCCCACCTACAGGGATAGGATAGGACACATGGACCAGTGAGGTGCCCAGGGAAGAACCGAATGCAACAGGCATCGGGGGCCAAACCCTGCGGTGAAGACTCCCTCATAGGCCTTCCCCATCCAATAGTTCATCCTCACCTCGCTGTTCTTTAGGTGTCACAGGAATTAAGAAATAGGGAAAGAAGGAACAACAATAGCAGACACAGATTGAGCAGAGGATACAACCCTAGGGTTTGAAGTCTTTTAGAACAGATACTGCTCTGTCGTCTTTTGTTTTCTTTCTTACTCTGTGCAGATACCACTTGATGGCTGTCCCTGGACCCATACGCACTGCCCTCGTCACCTACAAAGGAAGCCACAACCTCTACCGGACAACTAGACCCACTACCGAGCCAACTGTCAC
>JAAGKR010008579.1:0-12916 GCA_011419295.1 Clarias macrocephalus | reverse complement strand
AATACTACTACTACTACTAATAATAATACATTTATGGCCACAGTTTAGTGCTGGTAACGTGCATAATGCTCACCTTCCAGCAGTCCTTCCGTTTTATGAGAGTCTCTTGACGTGAGGTGAATTCAGGGTATACCTGCCTATACAATACATGATACCCTTCCATCCATTATAGCCACCTCACTAGTAGAACTTTCTGTGGTAAAACAAACTAATCACTGAATTTGGACCAGTTTTAAGCCTTTATATTATATATTCTTCTTGGACAATCTTATTGGAGAACTCAAGATTACGGTGCTGACTATCATAAGACAGTAAATTGTAATGTCAATTGTGAAAATGTACTAGTGAAAAGGTTGTAAGAAATGAAAAAAAAAAAGCTTCATCTGTGCGAACAAAATACTTCTTAAAATATTTAGTGAAAAATAATTGTCGGGATACGAAACTATATTTGTTACCTAGCATTACAATGCTAAACTCAGGTAGCTAAAATCGTGTCAGCTAGTTACCTGTGTAGGATTACAAATTTATAAGATCATAAATCTAGATCGAACTTCGTTCCAGACTAAATCTTTAGCATTTCATGCTAATATTTGTGTGTTATCCTCTGTTCAGGCAGGGAAGATTAGCATTACGTGCTAATATTTTGTGTTATCCTCTGTTCAGGCAGGGAAGATTAGCATACAGTGTCCCACTGTAAAGTTGTTCCCCACCTACAGGGATAGGATAGGACACATGGACCAGTGAGGTGCCCAGGGAAGAACCGAATGCAACAGGCATCGGGGGCCAAACCCTGCGGTGAAGACTCCCTCATAGGCCTTCCCCATCCAATAGTTCATCCTCACCTCGCTGTTCTTTAGGTGTCACAGGAATTAAGAAATAGGGAAAGAAGGAACAACAATAGCAGACACAGATTGAGCAGAGGATACAACCCTAGGGTTTGAAGTCTTTTAGAACAGATACTGCTCTGTCGTCTTTTGTTTTCTTTCTTACTCTGTGCAGATACCACTTCATGGCTGTCCCTGGACCCATACGCACTGCCCTCGTCACCTACAAAGGAAGCCACAACCTCTACCGGACAACTAGACCCACTACCGAGCCAACTGTCACAAAAGATAAAAAATACACAACGCAGAGAATCAAATACGAGAACTTCAGTCATCCATCAACATGATCAAAATTGGCGTACTAGTACAACATCCAACAAGACATTCTTGATCTTTCAACAAAACTACACCAGATGACTGAAGATAATTCCTCATGGTTTGGAAACATGTTGGGGAAACCCTGGCTGTGGATCAAAGAAATAGTACACCAGTCGGAAAAACAACAGCAGAATTGCTATCTATGCATCCACAGTATCAAGTGTTTCATTCAACAAATAACCCACACCCATCGAGAAGAAATGGCAGCTCCAACCAGAAAAGACTATTATCCATAAGAACTTCACAGACTCTAGCTAGATGTTTGTTTATATGTCATCATGGCATTCATCACTACAATCAACAACAGAACAAGTGTTATGTGCCTGTAACAATCACAAGTTACAAGAATTAAGTGTTTAAATTTGTATTTTGTTTAAGTTATTAGAACTCTCAAAGGGGGAGTTGCAGCATTACAAATTTATAAGATGTTAAATCTAGGTTCCAACAAAATAGGATATAAACTGAAAAGTTATGTACATTGGGTTTTACATTTTGAGGTAAAGATTATGACATTCTAAGGAGATCGAGTCTGGTAACCCAGGTGTCCGAGACATTAACCTTTTGTCTTCATGTACTTCCTGACCACTGGCTAGGGTCCCAAGGTAAATGTGAATGCCAGGCTGGGCCTTTGTCTCTATGATCATGTGAAGGTCTGGGCGATACTGTCAGGCTAATTAGATTAGCACCTATGCATTTGAAAGGCAGTGTTATGCTGATGAGATCAGGGCTGGGGAACTTCCGTTACCAGGCTGATTCCTGTACTACACTACTGTATGCTTTGTTTAGATTGTCTCCACCTCTATGTATCATTCCCCCTTGTAAAGTATAAACTCTCCAGAGCTGAGTTATAATATTAGACTTGAATGACTACAGCGACGTATGGCGAGTTCAAAATAAAGAGTAACTTCAGCTTGAAAGATATCCCAACGTCTCCTGGTCTCTGATCCAACAAAGGAAGAAAAGTTCACAACACCTGTTACCAGAAAACCATGTAGCTGGTTTCCTAAACACAACTAATGTTTTTTATCCAATTTATTGGATACATGTATGAAATTCTAATATTCATACTTAGATTTTCTATATTCTTCTTCTGATTTATTCATTTCGATTCTTCATTTGTGAGCTCTTTGTAAGCCATGGCTTTAGCAGTTAGAAGAAATCAAGATCTGGAAAAAAAAAAACAAGATACTGTAAGATGTTCACAGGGTCAGTCATGATGCAGTGCCCCTGGAGCAGATATGGGTAAGGGCTCTAGGGCTTTACAGTATCAGCGTGATGGTGCTGGGGCTTGAACCCCCTACCTTCCTATGAGTAATACCAAGCTTTAACTATTTAAAGCCCATGTGGCCACTAATGTCTAATAGAGGACACACCCTGTTACTCTGTCACATTTTAAGTGCAAGTATAAACTATACAATGAGTGAGCAGCCACGCACATGTCCTAATATACAGACAGATCAGCTCTTATATATTTCCATTTACTTACTTATGGAATCAAATTGTTTAATAAATGTGAGAATTTTCTTTATTGTAATTTTAAAAAAATATGATATTTAAGTCTTGGGTGCTTTTAAAGGTTAATGATTAATGTAAGATTTTACAGATACTGTACATGCAGTCAGTGTTGGTGTGTATTTTAGGCCATGGACACTGCAAACATTGAGAGAGCTGAAAACAACTGGATTTGGCAGGCCTCGGGCAAGACCTGATGCTGAACTGGTTTTTAGGGGTTATCAAGTTTTTTGAAGACAATCTTGACCTACTCATTAATCGATATCATACATACTTTTGTGTCACGAAGGCGTTGCAATGTTGCGTCACCGACCCTACTTGGGGTTCTTTCTTTACTGCTAACCTTGGCAAAAATTCCAGTGATGGCTCAACCACAATAGCATTTTGGTGCTGACAGGAGTTTATTGTGAAAAAAAGGTGCTCAAGTGATCCAAACAGTGTACAAAAAAGTGAGGAAAAAGAAAATAATAAATGAATAAACAAACAATAATTTACAAAATATATACAAAAATTTACACTCCAACTCAGCTCTCTCAATTATCACAAACTCTAACTCCACTCCCATCTACTCCAACCAACAACCCTCCTCTTGGCATCAGCCGATGATGGCCTTATATGTAAGAGGCTCCGCCTCCTGGAATATACCATCCCCAAATTTTCACATTGTCCCTTTTTACCCACACATATTTCAGAGACAGTTAAACAGAAACAGCATTTCTACAAAATCATACTCCTCCTCAATATATACATATATACAGTGGAACCTCGGATTGCGAGTAAGGTGGTTTACGAGTGTTCCACAAAACCGAGCAAAGATTTTAAATAAATTTTTAATCGGAAACCGAGCAAGTATTAGTTTACGAGTATCATGTATCACGCATGCGACTCTTATTTTGACACCGAGCGGCAAGTGATCACAACTGAGCCAAAGATTTTTCTCTCTCTTGTGCTGCGGGAATTGTGGGTAATCGTCTCCCCTGCTGCGTTCCCTGTGTCCAAATAAGAGTACCCTGCTGCATCTTAGTGCTCGTCTCTTATAATCAACATCTCCCTCTCTCTTCTGTTTGCGCGCCCGTTATTTTGTCACTGTGCCCCACACACACCGACACACACAATTTTTACACACACACTTACTTTAAAATTATTAGTAATTTTATTAAATATATATTATTTATATTTTTTATGTGTTACTGTGAAGTGCACGGAATGAATGTGTAAGATTTTAATTTATATTTTTATAATAGTTTTCAAGGTCGATTTCTTTATGATATAAGGGGGTTTCCATTTAAATTTCAAACTATCATATCCTCGATTGCAATAAAATAAAGTACCTTAAGCTCGGACAAATGCACACAAAAACTATCTTGATGTGTTCTATTACTCACCTTATGTGACCTCTAAATAATAATTTTGCAAATATCTTCAATGTACAGACACGCCATCTTCACAGGCTTATATATATACCGAAACCTGGCTTAAACCAAATGAATACATTGGTCTGAATGAGTCTACTCTGTCAGGATGTTTCTATATGTACGAGCCCCGTCAAATTGGTCGCGGTGGTGGTGTCGGAGCTATCTACACCAATTTACTCACTGCTACTGAGAAAACAAGGCCCAGGTTTAACTTATTTGAAGTGCTTATCATTAATTTTGCACTCACTGAAATACATAATAAACCCTTGCTATATTTTGCCCTGGCAACCGTGTACAGACCCCAGGGGCCCTATACTGATTCTCTTAAAGATGTCTGACATCTGCTATCAGACCTATCGATTAACTCTGACGAAGTGTTGATAGTAGGAGACTTTAACATTCATGTAGACGATGTTAACGGCGCTTTAGCACTCGCATTTATGGATTTGTGAATTCAAGCAAAATATAAATAGACCAGCTTTAATCGTATGCTAGATTTAATTATATCCCATGATATAGATGTCTCTAATATAGGGATTCTACCTCAAAATGATGATATCGCTGATCATCATTTCTTACTACTGTATATATATTCAACTTGTAGAACAGGGGCTATGTCTCCCCCTGTTATGAATTTGGTAGAAATATTAATCTGACTACCAAACCCCTAAATGTAGGCGATCTAGATGAAGTTAGATACTGTGGAGCACATCTGATTAAAAATGGTCAGAGATAAAACACTTGCACCATGGTACAATAGTCATACTCATGCCCTAAAGAGAGCACAAATGGAACACAGCCGAAGTTAGTTCCAGACATCAGTGAGCTTTTCACCACAGTCTTGTCAGCTGCCTTTACCTGAAACTGGTTTTATTTGATTATTTTGTGTATAAATAGGCTTGGCCTTGGTTACGTATGTCTCTTATCCTGGTTTTTAGTTTAATTTGTTTGTATCTGTAAATGGAGTCATCTGCACTTACACAGTGTCTGCAATATCGTTTCCTGCAAATATAAAATGCGGTACAGAACTAAGAATATAAATAATAAAATATCTAAAAGGTCAAATTATTACAAACAAGGTAAAATGTAAAAACTAGAAATGTATAGGGATGTGTAATAATGTTATAATGAACAGTAATAATGTGTGTTAGGATGGGTGGCAGCAGCAGGTATGTGTCAGGGATCACCCCTAGAGGGCGCCAAATCGCCTACAGACTCCATTTTGTGTTTTGTGTTCATTTGTAGTTTTGTGTAAGACTCCAAGTCCCAGAATGCACCTCGGTCAGGTGATGTGGCACTCACCTGAACTGAGGTTGCTAATTAGTCTTTGTTATAAATGTTCCTGAGTTCAGTTTAGTCTTGTCTTGCATCTGTTTGTGTTGGGTTACTGTTTGTGTTGGGTTACGGTTTGTTGTTCTTCTGGTTCTGTCTTTGTCTAGTTCTGTGTTCTTCTAGTTCTGTGTGATTTCCTAGTTCTCTGTGTTCTCCCTGTTCTCCCTGTTCTCCGTGTTCTCCCTAGCTCCGTGTTCTCCTGGTTTGTCTGTCTCCTAGTCTCTGTCTGTCTCCTAGCCTGTCTGTATCTCAGTCTGTGTGTAATGTCTAGTCTGTCATGTTTAGTTTCCTCCTGGTTTAGTTTGTCATGATTATAGTTTGTAAGTCCTGTGTTTAAAGTTCATGTTCTGTTCCTTTTGTTCCCATTGTTTCTTGTCTTCAATAAACCCTTTGATCGCCTTCACCTCTGCTAATAATGCCTCTCCTTCATCCGGCAAACAGTACCCGTTACAGTATGATTGTTCTAACATAGTGCAAAGTGATTATGTCCATCATTGTTTCATGTGTGAAAAATGTGTAACAGGATGAGAGCAGTGCAAACAGGGTGAGCATCCATAAGCTGAGGTAGTTGTGCTGAGGTCACGACATGACAGGTAAAACAATCAATAAATATTATACGAGAGGAGTTAACTTTTCAATATGACATATTCACATGTTCAGAGCCCGAATGGTGTGTGAGAAGAAGCTCCTCTTCATTGTCTCAGTGGTGGACGCTGACATCATGTTTGACATCATCACTGTTATCATGTGACTATGTTGCAATGTATACTGGGAACTGAAGTTCAGGATAAAAGATCAACACAACAGTCCTACTGAAGACAAAAAAGGGGAATATTAAATGATCATGATTCACTACATCCTGAGAAGCACTTTGTTTTCTTTAAGTGCCTGTGCATTATAAATTCATATTTGGAGAAGGAAGAGCTGTGAAACTGACTGATCTGTTTGAATGTACCTGAACAATTCTTTGTGCATTTTTTGTAAGTTTAGTGATGTTGCTGTATTTGCTGTCATTGTTTAAGTTGACATTTTTAGCATTTCTAAGACACCTTTATTCAAAAGGTCTTACATTTTTATCCCATTATACATCTGAGCAGTTGGAACCTGGGACCTTCCAGACTGTAGTCCAATGTCTTAACCACAGAGCTACTACTTTCAGCTAGTCAGTGTTGTAAACCATAAGGGCATATGATGTACCCAGCTCAGGGTGTAGCTCACCTTATGCCTAACGTTTCTTAATGCATACAGATGCTTGAGCAATTTGTTGAGTGTAGAAACGCTTGATAAAGAAGAAGTTGCGGCACTTTGGTGTTGACTAAGCAGATGCGTTAGACGCTTCCTCTTCTCCAATTCTTCATTTCCTGATGATCAGTGTGCGAATGTATGCTGTTTGAAGAACAGTGGCGTTGTTGTTAAGTATTTTAAATTTTTGATCGGTTTATTTTCATCATGATCTGTGTATAGGTGTGAGCTGGGGTGTAAGGTGATTGTGTGTGTCTGTTTTTAAGAGGAACTACTTTTACATAAGACTTTGCATCTGTCAGCTGAGAGGGCTCTGAACTCAGTTCCACAGCTCTGTTCCGAGTTCTTTCACATTCTCCTACAATGGTCTATTTTAAAAACACATTTTTACCCATCTTTGTGGGTTTGTCGGTTAAATTGTTTATTGTTCATTTTCTTTTTGGATCGACTTTTTATTGGACTTGTTACAAGGACTTTACTCAAAGGATTTTTAACCAGCGGCTGTTCAGAGGAGATTATCTACAATTCTATAAAATGGTAAGTACAAAATAACTACAGTATAAAAGCTTATTCCTGTGTAATTAGCTATTTCCCATTATTGTGTGGTGTAATATACATTACTAGTAGTAATTTTAGATAGATCCTAATAATAATTTGATTTGGAGTATTAATGAGTGGTCATGTGGTTTGAAAGGTACTAATATATTCATCGTTTATTTAAAAGAATTAATGGTGTGAACCAAAAAATCTGTACCAAAAAGATACTAAAATAATAAAGTAACTAAACAGCTGGTTTGTGTTATTCTATATTTAATCCCTTATTAAATGTGAAAAAACATGATTTTGCTTATCAATAATAATAATAATAATAATAATAATAATAATAATAATAATACATTTATGGCTACAGTTTAGTGCTGTGACGTGTATAATGCCCACCTCCCCATCCGTCCGAACCTCAACCCGTAATCAACTCAACTCAACTTTACTTGTATAGCACGTTAACAATAGGAATGACCCAATGTGCTTCACATACATTAAATAATAAAATAATATAAAAGGACATACTATAAATAAAATCACATTATATATATATATATATATATATATATATATATAACATCTCATGTTGGTTTAAACGGCAAAGTAAACATGAGTTTTTAGATGAGACTTGAACTTTCGTTGTATGAGGCTTGGCGTGAAGAGTGTACCCGCTCATACATGAGACCCTTCCATCCGCCATAGCCGCCTTGCTATGAAAACTTTCTGTGGTAAAACAAGCTGATCACTTCATTTGGACCATTTTTACAAGCCTTTATATTATTTTTTGTTTTTGGACAATATTACTGGACAATCGTATTGCATAACTCTCAAGATTACGCTGCTAAAACAACATGACGACAGCACCTTCCACGCTGCAGAACCATTTTGCACAGCATATAAGGTAGAACAGTAATAATAGTAATATATAATGATAGTATAATGTAATATACTAATAATAATCGTAGTATAATGTAAATTGTGCAAACAAAATACTTCTTAAAATGTTCAGTGAAAAACAGTTGTCGGGAAATGTAACTCTATTTACGGCTTTTAAGGCACGTTTTAAGGCTAAAAGGTGCCAGCTAGTTACCTGGATACAGCTTACCATGTAGCTGGTTTCCTTAAATACAACTATTGTTTGGGATGTTTTTTAATCCAATAAATTGGATATGAATATTTATATTATACCAATATTTATTCTAATATTTTTGGTATTCTTCTGATCGATTCATTTCGAAAATGAGATCTAGTACATGCTTCGTGGACTCTTTGTGAGCCATGGCTTTAGCAGTCGGAAGAAGATCTCGCAAAAACAAGATGATACTGTAAGATATTCATAGGGTCAGACATGATACACTGCCCCTGAAGCAGATGGGGTTAAGGCCTCTGGGGCTTTACAGTGTCACCTTGATGGTGCTAGGGCTCGAATCCCCTACCTTACTATCAGTAATACCAAGCTGACTATTTGAGGCCCTCATGCCCACCAGTCCTACATCAGAATAGAATGACTTGTGCATGACAGGTGTATGATACACTAGTTTGAAGGTGACTGGTTAGCATAGTTAAAATTTTTAATTAAAATGTTATTTGTCAAATGCACAGTATGATGCTCAGTGAAATTATCTGCAGTGAAATACACCATTATAAAGGGTTTCTTCTTTTGTTTGCTTTTCCTAAACATATTTTAATTTTTAGTTTTTAATTTGAATAATGTCAGATCTTTTTCCCACATTTATTGGGGGACAATAAATGATCATTCATTATTATTCTTGGATTACGCTATGTTTATATATATATATATATATATATATATATATATATATATATAGTCAAAAGTATTCGCTCGTTTGGCATCATATGCATATGAACTTGATTAACATCCAATTCTTAATCCGTAGGGTTTAATCTGATCTTGGCTCACCCTTGGCTCACAGCTATAACAGCTTCAACTCTTCTGGGAAGGCTTTCCATAAGGTTTAGGAGTGTGTTTATGGGAATTTTTTCCCATTATTCCAGAAGCCCATTTGTGAGGTCAGACACTGATGTTGGACGAGAAGGCCTGGCTCGCAGTCTCCGCTCTAATTCATCCCAAAGGTGTTCCAATGGTTTGAGGCTGCAGGCCCGTTCTTCAGTAGAGAGTTCTTCTCGCTTATCCATGTCTTTATGCACCTTGCTTTGTGCACTGGTTCCAGTGAAAGGAACTCTTAATGCTTCAGCATACCAAGACATTTTGAACAATTTCTTGCTCTCAATTTTGTGGGATCAGTTTGGGGACGGCTTCTTCCTGTTCCAACATGACTGCAAACCAAAGCAAGGTCCACAAAAACATGGATGTGTACAATTGTGCTTCTGGAATAATGGTCAAAAATCCCCATAAACACACTCTTTTACCTTGTGAAAAGCCTTCCCAGAAGAGTTGAAGCTGTTATAGCTGCAAAGAGGACCGACATCATATTATAGGGGTGCTCCGATTGATCGTCCGATAATAGCCTTGGGAAGTTTGATCGGCAGTCTCTATAATGGCCGAAAAAGACAATGTTGTGTGAAAAAGACAATACATTAGTAATCGGCAACCTGTGTAACAAGACAATTCCACGAGGCGGGAAGCACAAAGCATTTTAACGATTTAGCGTTTCGCTCAGTGGCCGAAAGTACAGTTCATCATGATTCACCGGGAGTTTTGGCGCTGTGATTACGTTTCCATCTTTCCACGCGAAAAATTAAACATGTTTGTCAAACGTTTCATTTTTAAACAAGTGTTTACTTAAACATATTTAATATTTTGGCGGTCCTTCTTGTAATTTCAATACTTAATTTACATTGTTGTTAGATATTGTTTAATAAATAACGCTACATGATAAGGCTTCGAGTAGACCCTGGAATCGGTGATCAGTATCGGCCTGATCGGAGCACCCCTATCATATTAAACCCTATTGATAAAGAACTGGATGATATAGGGTAAGTAATAACATGGAATAGGTTTGACAGCATTTACAAATTGCATAAGAGTGGCATATATATAGTTTGTAAGGTATTTAATAAGACATGCAGGGTGTATGAATGTTTTTGCCTAATGTGTTTTTGTTGTTCATTTTATTATAATCCAGAAAAAAAAAAATTTATATCCTATATTTGTTTTTTTTAGACCTTCACCAGGATCCTCCACCAACAGTATCCAAACACTGACCAGTATAGAGGAGCTTAAAGCATCTGGATTTGGACAGCGAAATCTACAACACGGTGTCATGCTGCTAAGATGGTTTATTGGCTGCTGTGATATTGAGAAAAAGATGACCTTGAAGTTTAATCCTGAGACAAGTGTATTTGGTTCCTGCAGATTTTGGAACCGCATCGAGAAAGATGGTTCTAGGCTCCTTCCTGACGATGGCCTCCCGTATTATGAAGTAGGCAATCTAAACAGAAAAGGAGCACACAAACTCCCTTATTCTGTCCGGAAGAATTATCACAGAAATTCCAAAGATAGTAACACAAACCGAATCATATTTAGTCTAAAACATAATGGCTCCATTGGTAAGGTTTATATTACTGAGCACAAGGATGAGCTTAGCTTCAATCCAGATGCCACATTCTGCATCGATATCAGCCTCCTCAATACTCTGCATCAGTTATTCGAATTTTTCTCTTAATCTGAAAGAATTATCGCAAGACTGGGGCCCATGGTGCACATGTCTGGCTGTGGAGGCTGTGGAGGCAATCATTATTATGATCAAAAGCACATAATAAAGTGCCTACAGTACATGCTGTACACAGAATGGTCAACATGATTGGAATGTCAGGTTACTGCTGCTTAACGGCCACCGATGGAAAACAAGGCTGTACCTGCATTGTCAAGGTTATTTTCCATGATGTCTTTGGGCACCCTGGCTTTCTCTTCTCCTGATATGGAATCCAGGCAGCCAGATACAGTAGGTCCAACACATTCATGATGTACTTAACTCACTAGAACCAAAAGACCCTGCTGCCAATCACCTGTGGTATTCCTGACATCAACATCAGCCCCCAACTGAAGGTAAAGTCAGGCTCTTTGTCAAATGGACCAAAAGTGGAAAAGCTGCACGCAATGATTTCATCCATGTTGAAACACCGAAAGCTGACCTTAATACCGCAGCCACAGTGATCACAGACCACTTTAGAAACATCCAGGAGACAGGCATAATTCCTCATGACTGGAACAAAGCTCTAACTGTCAAGATTCCAAAGATTTCCAAAGAATTCCAAGATTCTGAACTTACACAGTGAACCAACTGAAAAGAAGGAGCAACAAGACAGCAAGTCAATCAGGTGAAGTACTGGTGACCTCTCCCTGATTGGCCTACGCATGCTTGTTCTACACGACATAAAGTCGTTTACAGGCCAGAAGAAATAAGAGTCATCAAACTTCCAAAAACACTGTCACAGCATTTGATCTCTATGATCCATGTAGCTTTAGGTGTAATGTCTGGCACGTGTCGTTTGAGGGGATGTTGCTTAGAAGTTAAAAACATTTACTGAGGCCTTTCTGAAGACCTGCAGTGATTCGGCTCTCTCCTTAAACTTGTGTACATTGCAAATCTTTACCAATATACTAGCTGATACATTTCCCTTATTTATGTGTAGCACAAACTGGGCTTTCATAAGGTGGCTGATGTACATATGTTAGATTCATGGGCAACATTTAAACTTATGTCAAAGTACACATACAGTACAAAATACAACTCTAGCAGAAAAACAGAGAAAATCTGAGATCATGTAAGTCTGGAATGTGTGCTCATAGCAAAACAACTATAACACTTTTCATGAATATGTAAGACCTATAACACCTGGCTCAGGTCAAACCATAATGTCATAAAATGGATAGAGCTTGTTCATGATTATTTGTAACTAAAGAAGTTAAATAAAATATGTTAAATGGCCCGTAATGTCTCTCTACTGTGTTTTTTTTTTTCTATTTTGGTTTCAAATAAATAAATAAACACTATGTATTAAGTAATTAACCATATTGAACGTAGTTACTGAATGGTAACATCATCCATAACATTATGACCAGCTGAAGTGAATAACGTTGATCAACTACACATCATCAAACTGGTGACAGGATCATGGGTACCCAAGGCTCACCCATGCCTGTGGGGACCAAAGTCCATCCCATCCAGAACAATTCCTACAGAAAAGCCAATGCAGAACAAATTGTTGAAAATCAACACCGGCCACGACAGAAAGATATTAGAACATCCAGTGCGTCACAGCCAGCTGCATATGGGGCTTAACAGGCAAAGACTTCAGGGATGTTGATCCATCCTCTCAAGTCCTCAGATCCCAATCTGGACAAACAAGCCTGATCCAAGGACGCCCAAACACACAACCCAAAACACACTTCCAGAAGACATGGTTCAGAGCTTCCTGTAAAGTTTTGCGCTTTAATATTATTGCAGAAATTTTAATTGTGTCTTAAAAGCAATGAGTCTCGTTCTCATTCCAGAGGAACAAGTTTGATAAAATCAGTAAGAGGGTGCAAAGCTACAGTAGCCTTAGTAATGCGTTTTATCCCATCAGCTCTTACCGTTTTGAAGCGGACGAGGTGTTTCATGTGCATGATGCCCTGGCCGTAGTTCTGCGGCAATAAACTGTCATCTTGCCCCTTAATCACAGCCACCAGGTCCCATAGGTTAT
>JAAGKR010008578.1:4514-30650 GCA_011419295.1 Clarias macrocephalus | reverse complement strand
ACAGTGAAGGAGGCGTGTCCTCTGAGCCGCTACATCAGCGCGAAGGAGGCAACTTTGACCTTTGGCTAGTTGTTTCTTTTACTGTATGTATAAGTTTTCACACAGGATGCATCATGTTTAACTTGACTGACTTGGTTTCTGCATGAAGGCCCGGTATGTGGATATAATAACTGGTAGCATTCACCTTGATTACACCTTTTTTTCTCTTCTTCTTCGCTTTGGCAAGCTCTCCTCAAGCATTACGGTACATATCAACACTTCAGAAATAACTTTCTCTCCGAGGTTGTAAGGTGTGTTGCCTATGCAACTTGACTGACAGTATTTGAAGTTAGCAAAGTAAGTGTTGTAAGTGTCATGAATGTTTTATTTTTGTTTTAATTAACATTCATTATTCATTAATCATCTCTTCTCCTGGCATGCTGGATAATTTTCAGAAAAGTCTGAGTAATACTCGTTCTGATTCCACCTCGACTTTGGTACAGTCAGATTAATAAAGGCCAGGGTTAAAAGCCCTGAGTCTACGTTTGGTCGGTTTCGTGAAATGATGCTGTTCAGCTTCCAGGCACAACCCAAATGAGACAGAGATTGAGAAACTAGCACTGAACGATGGCGAGTGTGCCAGCATGACCGCTGGGATCGTATGAGCTCTGCTTGGTTTTGACAAAAGCCTTTTGTCTTGGCTTTCTGCTTGAACGGAACACTAACAGCCTGAGCCGCCACGTCCACTTTTTCTCCCCCACCTCCTCGAGACAGCTCTTCTCTCTCTCTTCTCTCTCTCTCTCTCTCTCTCTCTCTCTCTCTCTTCACGCGTCCACCTTGTCCGTTTAACCCGAAGGCGATGGACGGCTCGTGTTCCGCGAGCCTTGTGTCTGCCTCATGCCAACGTTCTGCCAGTCTCGGTCTCTGAAGACGGGGAGGCCGAGTGAAGCGCAGCATCGCATGAAGGGTAGTAGGAGGAGGGGAGGAAAAAGATAATTACAGCCTCTGAAAATAGAAAAGCCTACATTTTCATTTGGTTAGGAAACCGCACGTCAAAGGAAACGTAAAGAAAGGAGGAGGAAAATAGAGGAAATTAGGAAAATAAGGGAGAAACGGGGCCACAATGAGAAATACTCTTATCAGGATGTACAAATAAAGTAAGCATGAAGAAGAAGAAGGCGAAAGAAAGAGTCTCAGGCAAACAACAGGACGCATGTTCTACTTTTTCCGGCAGGGCTCATTTAAAAAAATCCTCCCGTTTTATTGGTATGATAGATGTTATTGTCGCTTTTCATAGCCGAACCACACTGTCTGTCTTTTTAGCCGTGCACGTGTCACGGACAGCTACGCTTTCCCTTATAATGAAATTTTGATGAGTTAAAAAAAAAAGAAAAGAAAACTCGATATAGAGCCAAGAAAATGTCACTCATTGGTGAGACAAGAAAAATGTCGCATCTCTTCCCTATTACTTTTGAGTTATTGATCTACTATATCAGTATATTACAATCTGTCTCTTAGATGAATATGGAAATAAGAAAAGGAAACACAACTCGACTAAGCAGATAGTCAGGGTTTTTTTAGTTTAGTTTTTTGCATTAATGTTATTAGCGTAATTATAACTCGTGTAACGCCAGTGATTATGGTTACGCATAAAAGTTAACATAACACCAACGATCCCCCGTCATCACAGCTCCTTTTGAGTGAATTACCAAGTTTCCAGGATTCCGCTTCTCGATAAGGAGACACTTACTTACAGACATTTCTTCTCCAGGCCCCGACAGAGGAATCTCATGAATTTAAATACATTTATGCATCCGGTAATAACAAAGCGCTGTTCATTTTTCAATTTCCATCACAAAGAGCTTTAGTCTTCCTCCAGCGCTGACGTGCTCTATAAATAAAATGTCATTCTGAATATCATCAACAGGACTCTTACTTATCTTTGGAGATGGCTTATCGAGGGGCGACAAAAGGAGCGATATTGGCAGCGAAACTCCGGGCCGCTTTCCAGAGACTGACGGCGCGGGATGAAATTACATCGCCTGTGGTTACACTTTGTTGGAAGTCATTTTGTTTAGGACAGCGCGTGCCATTTGTGCATGCACTCGGGGTCTCGAAATTGCAAATTCTTAGGAAGTCAACCATTAATGAAAAGATGTTGTATAACTTGTTGTAATAGAGATGTAAGCTGTTTCTGATACGATTTGTCATCGGTACGTTAATTTATTAAACATATTGCTCCTGTATTCGTAATCATAATCAGACACCTCAAAACAACAAAAACCATAAAGGGAGATGGCAAGACTCCAGTGGTGTGGCGTGAGATCATCAGGTGACTATGGTGTTCAGATATACTGTACGGGTGACTCTAACCTTTAACCCTACCATTTCTTGGCCAGTTTTCCCATCGTTTGCATGAAATAATTCACGGCGAACAAAAGTATATAACAGATTATGATCCCTACCCCAAAAATCACAAATTCATAAAAATCATAAAACTTTGGATTGGATTTCACCGTACTGTAAAACCATTAAAGATTCCCTTAATGGAATCCATTAAAGGAATCCACAGTATGAGGAGCAATCCAAAGAAACCTTTTCAAGTTCTTGACTGTACTTTGTTTTTATTTCTGCCTATGAAGGTACAAACGGTGAAAGCTTAACGTGGTAACCTTCAGGTTGTCTGAATTGTTTTATTTTACTTAATAAGAAATTTTCCCCATAAAATCCATCAAAATTACTGCACTTGGAAGCCTCTTGGGGCAGGGGACTTCTCGTTGGAAAACTTTTTGAAAGGATAGCCTTACGCTAAAGGCTTCATGGAACATTTAAGGGTTTCCCCCCAAAGGCACAAAGCAAAGAGCTCTTTGTGGTGTTAGAAGCGAAAAAAAAAAAAAAAAAGGTTGCATTAAGAGGGTGGTGCTGCTTAACAAGTCCCCGGTTTGATGCTGAGTTTGTGTTATTGGACAAGTTCCTCCAAATTTTCTTCAGGTCTTCCAGTTTCCTTCCACACTTCCCAAAAACTGAAAGGTGAATTGATGGCTGTCAAAGTATGAGTCCAAGTCCTGGTAGACTCGACCCCAGTGTTTAATACGTTTGTATAATAGCAGCACTCTGTATTGTTCCCAGGCGTGATCAGTACGCACTTGAAAAGTCCATCTCAGAACGGTGGATTAGGGCGCAGACCCAATTCAGACACCAGAGCCATTCTTACCTGAACATGGAAATGGGCCGCTGTTTAAAACATGACGTCATCAGCAGCATCGGTCTCCTCCGAATTCCTCATCCTCTGACCTACGCAGCCATAGCTGATAAAGTAGGAAGGCATGCAAGAGCATCTCTCACGAACCAAGCTGGTGTATCGGAGAGTAATACACAAGTGTACTGAAGCATGGGTAATAATAATAATAATAATAATAATAATAATAATAATAATAATAATAATAACGTGAGCGCTTTACCATTGGGATTGTCAGGAGTCGAGAGCAAAATCATTTCCAAGCAGGATACCATCGTAAAAAGTGTGAAAGAAGTCTTCATTTCCCCAGGTGTCACCTGCAATATCCTGGGGTTCTCCTTCAGATGTATTCCGGTTTCATGCCTGGTGTTCCAAGGAATAGGCTCTGGATCCACTGTGGCCTCGTGTCAACTTTAGTTATCTTCCAGTTCTCTAGTTTCCCCCCACCATCCCAAATAAATTTGGTAGGTAGATTGGCTATGCTGGTTTCCCCTTAGATGTGAACAAGCGTATGTGGTTTGCTATGATGGACTGGTGTCCCATAGTGACCCTGCCTAGGATAAGGAGCTTACTGAAGACAAATTAAAATAAAATGTAAAGTGACTTGCAAGCGAGCAAATCTAATTTAGGTTATACTGTATGCCGAGGATTAATGTTCTTGTTCAAGGACCAACTCTCTCTCTCTCTCTCTCTCTCTCTCTCTCTCTCTCTCTCTCTCTTTGCTTTACATGGTGCTTGATATTTCAACTTACAATCTTTGGATCATTAGCACAGAACCACTCACCGGTTCATCAAATCCAATCTCAGACCAGGATATCACCAGACACTATATGGGTATGGACGGCCAAGCAACAGGATTAGTCTCAAAGTCTCAAAAGACAGAAGAGAGGGTTCGCTGATTCGTCTTTCCTGAGCACCGCGCATGATTTAGCACATCAGCTAATGTTCATATCTCTCTTCAATGAGCAGCTTTGAGAGGGAAAAAAAATGCTGCAGCCCTCCAGGGATACGGATTCTACGTGGAAGGATGGACATTTAGACCGAGTCCATGCTTTTGAGAGTGATGCAATAACAGTGCAATCCACAGGGCAGAGGTTTTGATACTAAAACTAAAATGCTTTGATTTAATAAATCGTCAGCTCATAAAAAGGAAAATAACCCTGTATATAAACCAGGAAAATGTACTAATGTCAAAGTTTTTTTTTTTTTTTTAAACAAAGTTGTTGTTTTTATTGAGGTTGAGGTTTTCTGCTGTTATGGTTGTGGTTTTATGTCCCTGTGCTGTTACGCTTATCATGAGTTTTTCTCCCCCAGTTCCAGCAGATTCATGATATTTTTACAACGTTGTTTAGATTTGTTTAGTGACATCACATTGCTCTTCATTGTGGTTGAAAAGACTCCAAACAGCCAAGGCTTCTTTACCCCTTTATTACGAGGGAAAATGTGGAAAGAGAAGTGCTTCCTGAGCTCTACGCCACAGCATTGTATTTTAATAATAATAATAAAAAAAATAATAATAATTGAACTAAAATATTAAAACAGTTCATAAATAAACGCCGGAGAATTCCAGAGCGATGCTGAGGTGCGTTGCGTTTTACTTCCTGCTGTGACAATGCTGACTTTCCGTGAATGGATGATGGACAGTGGGATGGCGAGCAGGCAGGAAAAGGAATGCATGGGTCAGTGGGACGCGATGCAAAAGAACGTCAGCTGAATTGACAGTTACACGTTTAGGCCACTGGATGGCTTGTCAGGTTATAGATGGATGAACAGTTGAACGGATACACTCACGGAGGGTCATAGGTGGCTGGATTGAAGAACAGGTGGATCAGTGGATATGGGTGCATGGAAGGACAGATAAATTCCTGCAAGTTGAATAGATGAATAAACTGAAACTTGGGTTAATTTAAAGGAAAAAAAATATTAATAAAAGTATGTCGTAAAAAGTAATAAAATAATTAGTGTGTGCGCGGTTAGATGCATGTACGGTATAGATGAAATGATTGGATGGATGAATGGATGATGATTGACTGATGCTGATGTATTAATGGACAGTCAAATAGATGAATTTATGGACGGGTTTCATGGTTAAATAATACAGATCACGTGACACTTAAACAGAGGTATGGATGAATTGATGGCTTGGTGGACACGTGAATAAATAAGTAGATGTGAGACCAGATGATTGGTGATTACATAAAATATAAACACACCAATGCGCAGTTAGATTAATGCATGGATGGGTAGATGTGTAGGTGGATACTTACATACAACATGTGGATGGATGGATGGATGGATGAAATTAAGCCAAATGGATAAATGGATGGCTTGGTTGGTACTTATATAGGATACATGGATGTAAAGATGCGTGGATGTAAAGATGACGACATTGTGTTAATGAGTAGATGAACAATGGATCAATAGAGGCAAATGCATGGATGCATAGAAGGCTTGTGCACTTAGGTTAATACATGGATGGATGGATGGATGGATGGATGGATTGGTGGATGGATGGATGGATTGGTGGATGGATGGATGGATTGGTGGATGGATGGATGGATGGATGGATTGATGGATAGACTGATGAATAAATACTTAATGTATCAATGGACAGTGAAATGAATGGATTCCATCGCTACAATAAAATGAAGAGTTATGAGCACAGGTGAATGGATGAAGAGGGCACCTGGGATGGATGGATTCCATGGAAGAATAAATGGATCAGGGGACACAGACGCATGGAGACATTGTTGGCTAGGTGGATGCTTGTATGAATAGGTGAATGGATGAAGGGATGGTTGGATAAATTTTATATATAAAAAAAGAATAATACACCAGTTAAATTAATGGCAGGTGAGTGGATTAACTTATGCTTGGATAAATGAGTGACTAGAGAGGCAGACACAAAGATGGATAGAAGACTGGATAGGCAATGAAGGTATGAATAGGGCCACTTGAATAGATGAATGTAAGGACAGAAATATGTATTCATGGATTCTATGAAAGAATAAATTGTAAAGCTGTAAGCTGGGTACACGGACACACATATGGATAAGTGACTAAAGTTGATGGATAAATTTGGACAGATGTCCGGATGGTTAGATGTCAGACTATATACTGGAGATGGAGATGTGGATGCGTGCATGTATTTCGTGTCATGAATTGGGTCACTCTCAGACAGATGCATAGATAAACGGATAGATGGCCACGTCGACGAGTGTTTGGACCGATCCTCAATCAGACGTCCTCTCCCTACAGATCTCGTCCTACCAGCTTGCTCGCACTGAGAGAAGCGTGTCATCTGTCACGGCGTGCTGATAGCTCATTACATCCAGATTATTACACGCTAGTTTGTATGAAGTGATTAATGGATGATTTTCGCATTAATTAGATGAGCCCCATATGCTATCTGCATTGTTTTAGCATGCGGAGCTGAAAGAATACAGGAACAGCTTGGCGTTTCGAAAAATAAATCATCGGTGCGGTCTGTAATGAACCGCCAATCAAAATTTGCCGCTAGCCTGAACGTCTTTTGTCGGGCTTGAAGCGATCTTATTGTGCTGTCAGAAATTAGGCGGGAGACTGACAGTCAGACAATGACTGGTTATGTGAAGAAGTGGTTCATAATATGACTATGAGAATGCTATAAGCCTCTCTGAGGTCTGACCTGAAATCATATTTAATTGGGTGTCATTTTCATTACGTTTGAACGGATAACGTACGATTCTGTAGCTGGGAAGTTTGGGAGTTGTCTTTGTTCTAGACAGAATAGGCATCATTAGACTCTTTACATTGCTGCTAATGTTTTTCTCTCGCGCGCGCTCGCTATGTAGTTCACTTGGGTTAACTTCATTTACGTTCATTTGGTAGCATGTCACTCTTCAGATAGTATTTTCCAACAGAGCTCATTAGCTGTTTATTGTTATTAGATTCCATTATTAGAGAAGAATTTACACTCTTATCGTTGCGCTCTTATTGTTTCTTCAGCTGCCAGATCACGGCTACGACGACGAGGAATTTCTTTTTCACATCATTTTTGCATAAAGCCCGGGGCTTGTTTGAATAAAAGGACCGACTGAGCATGAATTCCAACGAGCCTTATTTAAAAATGTTAAACAAGAGCCAAACAAAGTGGCACATACCCAATTCCGTACCTTTGCTTTCTCGGCCGTGACCCTTCAATTTCCTTTCGCTCGCCACCACCGCGGCTCAAATCGAGCGAAATTAGAAAGCCTTGTGGGTAATGGTGAAGCTGATAGGATTCAGCGAAAGCAATACACGGCCACAACAAGCCTGAAAATGGAGAACGGCAGCTGAAATAAGCGACCTTGGCCGAGGTTAAGTGCAGCTTCTAAACACCGAGAATAAACACGTCTTGGCGCCTCGAACCCGCAACGGCGCCGATTATCCTCGGGACACGTCTGCAATGTTAATTCTATTTCATCGCTGGAGAAATCTAGAGGTCTGTTGGGCGCAGGAGGTCAACAAACAGTGACAAAGACGGGCAGTTTTACTGCTGTGACACCATTAGCGTTTCTCTGACAGTGTGAAATTAGCAAATCATTTCAATCAGGGACCCTAGATCAGTTAATTATTAATTACGGTATGATTTTCTGTTCAATTAATGGTTAAATTCCTGCCTAATTGGCATGTGTGCTTTCAATACCGAAGCGAGTAGGACTTCATTGATGTGCTGATGCACTGGTGAACTTCCTTAACCTCTAAAGGTGACAGTTTTGGAATTACACTACGTTTGAGGTTTCTTAGTGGTCTGAATATTAGTATCTCATTAGTGATGACTGTTACAAACCCATGCCTGGTCCTCTTATAGAAAAAATATCGAGGCAGGATATTAAGCAGAGTTTCTCTTACAATCTCGAAATAGATTATTTTCCTAAAACAGCAGGAGTGAAGGTAATTATTGGAGTTAGATAACAACAACATCTTTTTACTTACTAAATATCCTCAACAACTCTAGCCATCTATTTGTCATAAAGTCTAAAATGATTTGTTAAAAATGTGTAATAATAATAATAATAATAATAATAATAATAATAATAAGCATATAAAATAACATTTTTCAATTAAAATGAAAAAGCATAGAAAATAACCTTTTATATTATTTGTATAATACTATTTAAGGTATATTTTATGTAATTGGTATGTTAAAATTGACAAATTGTGAAATAATAGTAAATTGTAAAATAATATTTTTAGAATCTGAATTTGTAGTATTATTTCTAAAACACGTATGTAGACCTGCTCTTTAAAGTTTTAAAATTGAAAAGACTAAACATTTCCCCCCAAAATAAATAAATAAATAAATATTGTTTGTTTGTTTGTTTTTGTTTATTTCTTACTTATTTTATATTGTTGGATGATTTATATTATTCATGTATTATATTTGAATATATTTATAATATTTTTTATATTTATTATATTTGTTTGGTTGATGGATGGATGGATAGATAACTTTAAATATTATTTATTTATTATTTTATAATAGAATTCTATATTATAATATATAATAGAAATACTATAATAGAATTTTCATAGAATTCATAGAATTTTTAAAAAGTATTATTATTTTATTTGTTTTAATATTGGTTATTATAATAAAATATATAATACATTTTTATGTATCTATTTTTATTAAGTTGGTTATACGATTATTTCTATTATGATGATTTCTCCTGAACTGTTTTTCTCTAATTATGGTGAATATTAATTTAATCCCATATGTGGATTTAAGAAAAACAAAACAAACATATTTACCATACTTGGATGAAAATCCTGAATAATCACATGTTTACTCTCGGGCGGTTTTAAAAGCAGGCTTTGCCTCCCAGTGCTTCTGTTTTCGGGTGACTGGTTATAAATCTGCTCAGCTCTTAATCTTGCTGCAGATGTAATTAGCGAGAGCCCGAGAAATGACTCTACCTCTGATCCATTAATTACAGCGATAGATACGTAGATGGATCTTATTATCCTTAATGAGAAAAGTCATTTGTAACCTGAGCGCTTGCTTGTCTCGTCTTGTCTTTGTGCCTGATAATTTAAAGCCAGTTAGCTTTCTGTCATCATATTTCATACAGTTTATGTGTAGAGTTAAACTTTATAGCCTTCGCTTGCTCATCTAACAAGGGCGTGTACGACATTATGTTCTCTCTATTAAGTAAATTTGTGTGTTCTATGTACCGCAACGTGTCTTGTCTTTGAGTCATGCTTACAAAACACAATCAAGAAGAAGCCCAGACGTGAAATCTAGGTCCTGATTAGATCATCATTGGTGGGCCTCTTGACTGGCTTGAGTTGCCACTGAAACTCGCCCACAGTATACAGTATGATGGAACAGTTTGATGGGTCATGACTGGCTACTTGTGCCGTGCCGCTTATTATGAACACTGGACATTTGTGTATGTGTAGGTTGTTAATTAGATCCTTGGCTAAATCCGGTGTTCTGGGAGCTGCAGGAACATGTGCAGGACATGGAGGTCTTTAGGACCTGGATTAAGAAGAGGTGACATGAGTCTTTAAATACATTCTGGCAAAACTGTTCTCAGATTTGGCTGAAAAACTTGATGAAAATTTGGAGATAAATATTATCCTCAGGTTTACACATAATTCTGTTGATTTCCATTGGCTACATTACGCTAGTAGCTTACAATGCTAGCTATATGTGTGTGTGTGTGTGTGTGTGTGTGTGTGTGTGTGTGTGTGTGTGTGTGTGTGTGTGTGTATATTGGTTGGAATAAACCATGAGATTGGAAGGCACAGCACCTTTGTCCTTATCATCCACTTTCATGAACAAGCTAAGATCCATTCATTTTCTACAAACTCACCTGAAATACAATTCAAATATAATAAAGTTTTCCTTTAAGATATTGACTTGGCTGTAGGTTTGATTGACTGTAGTGCCAGGACAGTTTGAGTCTTTTCAGACCTCTTCTGGTCTTCTGGTCGTCTGATTGCTGGTTTACTGTTAAATCCAATTAATCATGGCCCATGTGCACCCAATGATCCAAGTCCACTGATACTGACTGGTCCAACTTTGCTGGCTCTAGATCTGATTGCCAGTGTTTTGTGTTCAGTGTTGATCATGATTGTTCTGCTTCTAAGAGCAGGCTGCCAGTAATGTTGTTAATGCTAATAGTGACTAAACAAAAGGAAGAGAAATAAAAGCATGCCAGTGGGAGAGACGACCTTCAGCGATGTCACACAGAGCGAAGCTTGAAATAATGAAACATGACCACGGCTTTGTTTTATGCGACCGAAACAGGATGTTGCTCTAATGAGTTGTTTGGGTTTCCAGTCATATTATGTTCGAGCTCGCCTTCAGAGCATAAAGCATAGTGTGTGGTTTATTATTAAAGAACGCTCTGAGCGTGTGGAGTGCTCTCACAGTGCCTGCTCTGCACAAAGAAAACAGCCACAACAACCTCTATTCACTTTAATGTCAGTTGTTTTTAAGAGCCACTCGGATATATCCGTCAATAGAAGAGATTTAGAAATGAGGTATGAAGTAGAAGAATAGTGCGTAGGTACATAGGGACATAATGCAGTGGCGTTTCTGCTCCCTTGTTCCCAGTGTTCTGTTGGTGTTCTCCTGGACGCATTTACTGTGATTACTCCATTTTCCAAGAAATTTTGGGGCAAATGGTCTGTGATTGGAGTGTTTAGCCATCCAACAGATGATACGCTATGGGTCTTTCCTCTGTACAGTCCAAACATTAGACAAAAACCCAGGAGCCGCATCAAGCGCAGGCAGAACATGTAAACACCACAGACACAGACCCAAATTGGAACTTGAACCACAGTACTAACCCCTACACCAATGTGTCGCTTAGTTACAGTGTTTTTGTAGTATCTGACCACCTACTATATCGTAGAGTGGAAATACTGACGCATCCTTGGGTACCAAACAACATCACTGAAGGTCCTAGGTTGAAATCACAGATCCAACAAGTTCCCACTGTTGGGCCCTTGAGCAAGACCCTCAATCCCTTAACTGCTCATATGTGTATTGAGATAAAATGTAAGTCGCTCCACATAAGGGTGACTGCTGAAAATATCGAAGGGTGGGCAGAAGGAACTGTGGCTGGTTTGACAGCACCCTAATAAACCCACATGACTATGGTCCTTTCAGAGATCCAGCATCTGGGGTGATTAGGGTCAAGGAGCTCAGGGTTGATCCTGTCGGTGGTTTGAGGTTCCCCATCTTTCCTTTAGAAATTGGTTAGCCTGTCCTGAAATGAATACTCAGGAACACCTTTTCAACGGAGGTTTTAACAGTCTATGGATTGCTAGACCACCTGGCATCACACAGCCTTTTATTGGCAAAACTTCTTGATGTTTTTTCTGGTGTCGGGAGGGCCTTCACCCTCCTCGATTCCTGGGCCTTCACCCTCCTCGATTCCTGGGCCTTCACCCTCCTCGATTCCTGGGCCTTCACACTCCTCGATTCCTGGGGGACTTCACCTTCCTCGATTCCGTCGGTGCTAGCACTGACGGGTTTGTTGTCAAATGATTGGTATTTCCTTTGCGGCATGTGTCTGTGGCTGTAAAGATGAAAGTGTTTCCAGATCAAATAGTCTTTTCTATCGTCAGGACTCTTTAGGGTCAAACAGGCAGCGATTGATGAATGGCAAGTGAATGGTTCTGTTTATAGAGTGTTCTTAAGTGTTTGGGGGTTACGTAATCCAAGACTGATCCGGTTTCTAAAGTGGTTAGAATGAGGAATTCTCTGTTTTTGTTTCTGTTTGTAAGAGTGTGTGGGATCAAATGTTCCTTGATTGATCCAGTCAATAAAGCGTTGAAAGGTTCCTTTGCATAATACCAAGAACAGAATGAAGTGGTAAAGAATTCCGTCTAACCAGGTTTACTTAATAGGCCAAGGACTTTACATTTTCAGAGCAAACACACAAATTATTGATGCCAGGCTTCCTTTCTTTTTTTCTACAATGGCAGAATTTCTTTAAATCATCCCTCTCCCTCATTCTGTCTCTCTCTCTCTCTCTCTCTCTCTCTGTCTCTCAGTCCTATATTTTATGTTTTTTTTCTTTAATGTATGCCCCAGATTGATTCTCTTCTTTGAACTACTAGGACAGGGCCTCAAAGGGTAGAGAGTTCCCTCTTCTCAATATTTTATTCATTTTTGGTTGCAGGTCTTCCTTTCTGAACTTTATTCAAATCATAAATATAGATTCAAATTTCTTTCCAGACTGAATAAAATTAGCTGAGTTGAAGTCCTTCGGGTTAGAAAGTGAAGACCTTCGCACAAAAGTATTGAACTTGCTCAAGGCGTTCGATGCGGCACGCGTTAAGAGTCAAGGTTGAGTTTCATCAGCGTATAAAGACCATGGGTCTATTTTTATTTTTTAAATGCCATAAAATGGAGAAATCTGCAACAAAGGTGAATTTGGGTTGACTTGGTGAACTCCTGTCTTTGAGGTTGAATTTGTAATTATGCAAAATTATGGTTCATAAACATGATTGAAAGTTTTTAAATATCCTGCAATTTCTGTGTTGTTCAGAGCAGTTTTATTATTATTATTATTATTATTATTATTATTATTATTATTATTATTATGTAGTTGTTGTTTCAGCACTATGTTGGAGCCATAGAGTGTGGAAGGAATTGCATTTACTAATTTATTCAGATAGCTTTTTGATCCGCACTTGTGCTTTTCCAAAAAGTCCTTTTTCACTTATCTTCTTTGCTTTTGACAGGTAGTGGTGCTCTTTGCTAGTGACAAGTTCAAATCCCCAAACTGCCAGGAAGTCAGTGTAAGAGGCCTTGAACAAAAACCTTAACCCGAGTTCTAATACACTTTCCTCGGCTCATCATCTCATCAACAAGTCTTTCAGTTCATTTAGGGCACAAAACTACCAGGAATCGAGAGCCAGCAACCCAAAGATGAGAGTTTGGCAGATTCATAAGAGTTGTTTTTCATTGTAACTCCTACATACACACACCCTGGTGCTCTTCTTCCTCTCTGCCTTCTTCTTCCACCCCTGCAAAGCAGAAAGAGTGCTGACTCAAAGTTTCCTGTTGTGAGGGATGAAGGCATGCAGCTTTTTTTCATCCTTCTCTAGCCTGTACAGGAACCCCTATAGAAGGATTCTGAAATGCATACAGACATTCAAATAAAACTCAGGAGAAATTCCCAAAAGGAGTTCTGGGTTTCTGAAGAGCTTCTTAAATACAGTATCTACTTCATTTTGTTAATACAATGCTACATTCTAAGATTCCTGTTTTTCCAGAGTCTTGTATTCCTAGGATTCAATCCTTCTAAGGCCCCATGTACAAAGGTTCATATTCTCATATATTATTAGTCTCTTACAGGAAATTCCCCATGTGTTATGTTCCCAGGTATCCTATTCCCCTAGAGTCCCATGTTTGAAGGATCTTATGATCTTTGAGCCTTGTTGTCACAGGTTTATTGGGGTTGCTAATGTTCTCAGACCCCCACTTTGCTACAGTCCTATGTTCCCAGGGTTTTGTGTTTTTAGAGCCCTATATCACTGGTGTATTATAATCTGTTGGGTAAAGTACACAAAACTTGAGTAAAAGTTGAGATTCCTTAGGGCAAAAAGTACTCAAATAAAAGTCCTACTTTTACATGTATATGTGAGTATAAGTACTCTAACTTTCAAATTTACTGAAGTATCAAAAGTACATGGCTTGTATTAGCTCACAATAGTCTTTTTAATCTTTCTCTCTCTCCCATGCTGTTTTTCCCCCGCTGTCTGCAATCAGTTCTGCTTCTGATTACAAACACCTGTTATATTATCTTGGAGGAAAGAAAAGTCATGCAATTTCGCATAATAGTCGGCAGGTGATTAAATTCCTGCTTCAAATGTAGTGAAGTAAAAGTAAAGATTATTTTTTACTATATAGTGGAGTGAAAGTAAAAAAAGATATATATTAATAAAACTACTATACTATACTAATATTTACTTAAACACAGTAAGAAAGTAAATGTCTTCGACCCTGGTCTTATATTGTGATTGTATAAACCATCAATTCTGCATTTCTCAGGTTCTCCATCAGGTGCCTTCTGGATGATGAATACATTATAACAATAGTTGATCACTATTGTTTCTTTTTTTTCCTTACTGTCAGGGAATACCCCTAGAGGGCGCCAAAGCGCCCAGAGACTGCTTTTGTTTTCTTTTGTGTTTTTTGTCTATAAACTTCATTTCCCAGAATGCCCCTTGTTCAGGTGATGGGAGCGCTCACCTGGGTTAGGGTTAGGGTTAGGGTCAGGTTGCTCATTAGTTTCGTTATAAAGGTTCCTGTGATTGGTTAGTATCTGTCTTGCATCTGTTCAGTTCAGTGGTTTGTTGTTTATGTTTCTTGTGTTCCTAGCTCTGTGTATCTCCTAGCCTTGTATGTTTCTCCTAGTCAGTATGTAAATCCGAGTCTGTGTATAACCCCTAGTCAGTGTAGCTCCAAGTCTGTCAAGTTTAGTTTATCTCCTGTTCCATGGAGTTCCATGTTTATAGTTTGTCTGTTTTATGTTACCATTGTTCCCATTGTTTCCATTGTGTTCATTAAATGACTTTCAAGCACGTCACTTCTGCAGATATGCCTCTCCTCAAGCCCACGAACCGCAACCGTGATGCTTACTTTATCAGATCTTAGAATTTGCTAGACATTTAGATGTCACTCTTAAAAAATAACATTTTTGCAAAGTCTTCACGTTTGGGTTGAGGATATTTATACTGCGCTCACCTTTTGAGGCAAAGCCTAAAATGCTAGCGTCTAGCACTCCTGATAGAGTCATTTTTAAAGATGGATTTTAGCCCATGTATAAATTTGCCATCCCAAACACCACAAGCAGAAAAGCTGCTACATTTATTGCCACAATCCCAGGGGAAGAATAGACAACGCGCATGAATCTCCATCTCTGAGATCATATAGGAATCCCAGTGGCTCAATCGAGAGATATCCTCACAGGTTAGTGTTGAATTTAAGTGCAGTCTAAATAATGCATGCTTTCACACCAGCTCACGCACAAAACATTTCAACTTAGCATATTGCAGTGTCCATTTACTTTGCACAGTAATAGCCATGGCTTTTCTTCTCCTCCTGTTTGCTCTAGGATTTATGGATTCCTATTCATTACTTGATTCACAGAGAAGGGTGTGAGAGGGACTTAAGGACGCAGCCAAATGAAGCACGGAGGCCAATTTGCAGACAGTAATCCACCATCTCGGTAGCGCCAGGTGATTTGACATTGCTTAAGAGCTCTCTAAACATTTCCATTTCAATAGTGCTGCTGTAGAAATTGGATGGAGGGATGGAGGCCCTGTGGAGTGCAAGACAAAAAGATACCACAAGTGCAGGAGATTACAGAGACAGGATACAAGAGAAGACAGCAGAGCATTACACTTGTGAAAATTCTGCAGAGTGATGCCAAAGTAAGGGCTACTTCACTGGATTTTATTTGAGGGAACCTGTATTGTGCACTTGGTCCTGTGTCCAGTGGGAATTTTTGGCCCTTTGGCAAACACCCTGGACATTTTTTCTTCCTCATTACCTTGCTGGAAATATCCTCAACTATTCCCTCAGTGAAGAAGCAGCCCCATGCACACAGTATCCTCAGATACTTGGGTTTGATGTACCTAATGCCTTATGCCTTCTGTGTTCTGTATGTCCTGGGTCCTGTTTTGATCATAGTCTTACGGGGTAGTATGCTACCAGAACCTACGCTATTGAGAGCCCTACTGCATGTTCCAAAATATCCAATATACCGATTGGCTTATGTTCCCTGTGGATCATTTTAACTCACCCATCTACACTATATGCCCTATGGTCCCTGTATGGTCATATTTATTACTGTAAGTGCTCTAGGCTGTGTATGATCATGTATATTGACTGTCCTATGCTCTCTCTTATAGCATAAGCTCTATATGTTCTCTGTAGTCCTAGTCCTTAAGTGCCCTATGTTCCCTGTGTTCCTACAAATGCAAATATCTGTGTTCCACATGGTACCATAGATTAAGTGTGCTATGTTCTTTATTGTCATAGATATACAGTAAAAGCTCTAATGTTCCCCAGGGTCCTATATATTAAAAGTCACTTTGTCACACATGGTCCTATATAGTGAGGACCATACAGTATGTTCCTTATGGTATAACCCTATATTCCCAATGGTCATATATAATAATGGTCCATCTCTTCCATGTGGTCTTATATACTGAGTGGCCTATGTTCCCTATTGTCCTATATACTGAACTCGGGCCCTGTGTTTCCTGTAGTCCTACAGTCTTATGCAAAAGTTTAGGCACCCCTTGATAAATAACAGATTTTGGTGATTTTTAATTGAAAATATGTTAATACAGTATCTCTTGGAAATGGAAAAAATGCAAGTTACATCTTATGCCATAAATTGAAGAAAAATAGAGTCTCAGATTCTTTTTACAAGGTTTCAGACCTTAATCAGCTCGTTGGATCTGATGCATGGCAACAGCTGTCATTAGTAAATGCCAATTTCAAAGCTTTACAAATACTGTGACTTGTGCACACATTTGCGGACACTCAACAGCTTTAAACTGTTGAACAGTTCCTCTAAACAGATGTGTAAGATTCTGAAAATGAAAGTTATTGATGCCCACAATGCAGGAGAAGCTATAAGAAGATGGCAAAGCGTCGTCAGCTTGCAGTTTCCACAGTGAGAATGTAATTAAGAGATGACAGTTCAGGGGAAATGTGGAGGTCAAGATGAGATCTGGAAGACCAAAAAAACTCTGGGAAGAAAACCTGACCTGCGTCCCCATCATAAAATCCAACTTCAGAAGTATGAACAGAACATCTACAGAAGCCTGATGTGTTTTGGAAACAAGTGCTGTGGACTGATGAAGTTTAAATAGGACTCTTTGGCCCCAATCAGCAAAGGCATGTTTGAAGAAAAAAAGGAGCAGCATTTCAGGAAAAGATCACCTGGACAACTATTAAACATGGAGGTGGAGCTATCACGCTTTGGGGTTGTGTTGGCGACAGTGGCACAGGAAACATTGCACAGGTGGAGGGAAGAATGGATTCCACTAAATACCAGCAAATTCTGGAAGCAAACATCACACCATCTTTAAAAAAAGCTGAAGCTGAAAAGAGGAGCTTCTACAACAGGACAATGATCCTAAACATACCTCGAAATCCACTGTGGAAAACCTCAAGAGACGCAAACTGAAGGTTTTGGGACGACCATCACAGTCCCCTGATTTAAACATCATTGAACATTTGTGTGTAGATCTTAAAAGAGCAGCGCATGCAAGACGACCAGAGAATATTACAGAACTAGAAGCCTTTTGCAACGAAGAATGGGAGAAAATACCAAGTACAAGAATTTAAAGACTTTTAGCTGCTATAAAAAGCGTTTAAAAGCTGTGCAACTTTTGCACAGTGCCATAATAATGCTTTATTTATTTTTTATCTTTGTTTAGTTTATAAATAAAAACTAACTATGCATCAATGTTTGCTGAAAATATTTTTTCCATTTCCAATTTAAAAAATCACAAAATCTGTTATTTATCATGGGGTGCCTAAACTTTTGCATGAGATTGTATATCTTGAGGGTCCTATGTTCCCTATAGTCCTGCATAATGAGTGCTCTATTTTCCCTCATCCTGATGGCCCCTATGTTCCAGATGGTCTTATATGGAGTGGCCTATATTCCCTTTGGTCCTATACACTGAAGGTCCCTTTGTTCCCCATAGTTCTGTACATTTTCCCTGGAGCCTTTGTTTTCAGTTCTTTATGTATCCCAGTGTCTTGTATATAATGTGCTAAATGTTTTTAGGGTGGTACATGTTCCCAGGGCCTGTATATAACACCTAGGGCCTAAGATTCCCAACGTCGTTTATTCCTAGGGTCTTAAATAACAAGGGGTCTTTATACTCTGTATAAACAGGGTCCTATATAGACATACACTCCCTACTCACATAATGCTTCATGTTTACAGTGTGTCTTGATACCTTCAGCCTATATTCCCAGGGGCCTACGATCTTGGAAAACTTCGGGTCCTGTGGTTACTGGGTTTTATTTCTAAGGGCGCTACCTTTTTGAGCAAACAATTTTGGGAAGCAGATTGAGGGTGAGCACTCGCTCCAGATTATGCAGAAAGCATCAGAAAGAGAAGAAAAGGGCAAATAAAACCCTTAATAATACGTTGGGAATCACTGAAACGGGGGCCATGATTGAATTGGTTACACTGTGCAGTGGAATAATAGCATAAGAGGTGGACTAGTGCGCGCACACACACACACACACACACACACACACACACACACACACACACACACACACACACAAGAACACTATATTAGACAGAGCAGTGTAAAGGTCATTCAATTTATTTCATACACACTTCCCTCCCTCACAGTGATGAACGCTGCATGCTAATCAGAGCCGAGTTGACAAAATGTCTGTCTGTCTCTCAGTCTGTCTCTCTCTGTCTGTCTCTCTCTCTCTCTCTGTGCATGCGCTGGGTGTGAGTGAATATATACACACACCATATGAATGTGTGAATGTGTACAGTAATACAAAACCTCAAATCATCTCTAATCACTAGTTTTATGTTTTGGTCTTTTTTCCCACTTTTGCAATGTTTCCACATTAATTATTTATTTTTTTACCTCCTTGAATGCATTTAATATTCATTTAATTTAAATTTCTTTCTTTCTTTCTTTCTTTCTTTCTTTCTTTCTTTCAAGACACACAGAGTTACAACTGAGCATTTTAATCCTCGTAATCTTTTAATTTTATTAGAAATGAAACATCGCTGCAACTTTATCCGCTCTTCATTCTAAGTTTGTTATCCTCAGGCTTAGTGAGGTGTGTGTGTGTGTGTGTGTGTGTGTGTGTGTGTGTGTGTGTGTGTGTGTGTGTGTGTGTGTGTGTGTGTGTGCTCTTTATTCCGATATTCCACTTAAAATGTGGAGTTCGATTTTGTCGAGCTGAAGTGGGGACTCACTCTGTTCGACTTTATTCCCCTGGAGTGCGGCCCAGATGAATTGTGGGTAATGAATCAGACCAGGGGGGTGTTTTAACACACACACACCTAAAGAAAAAATCAATGAGTGTGTGCGATATGTGAAGTGCTTTTTAATCGACATGACACACGTACACAAAGACAGACAATCCTATTACAATATTAGATTGCAATTAAAACTTTATTTTTTTATTAGTATAATTAAATGGTTATATACATGAGTTTCTTCAGTATAAAACACAATGTATGTGTGTGTGTGTATGTGTGTTTCTGTCTGTGTGTGAGCGTGTTCGCACCATTTTTGCCGTTCACCTTAATTGCCTTCCCGAGCTCCATGACTCTTCTTGGCGATAATTCAATTTAGCGCGACGCTAAGAGCGGTTCTATATTTTTTTTTTCTCCCTCTATGAAAATGGATTGCTAATTATCCACTTGAGCTAGCACTGCTTAGCTAAATCTCACGGGGTCGATTATAAACGGCCCCCTCTCTGACTCCGAGCGGTGGACGAGTGTGAAATTAACGTCAGATTACGATCATTATGGGGCGCAGTTCAGGTGTTTCGGAGATGCTGGAAGGGACACGGGGTGTGTGTGTGTGTGAGGGGGGGGTGGTTTGATTTAAATCGCGGGGTGACGTACGCAACCTTTCCCTAAGCAAGTGTGAGGAAAAGTGAGTGATGTGAAAGATTTGCTTTGTAACGATGCCACTTGTAACGATGCTACTAATTGCATCATCATCAGGGAGTAATTCTGGTACTTAATTAGTTTTTTGTATACTTGATGTGTGACATTCATGAAACACTAATCCACCATAACATCATGACCACCTGACTAATACTGAGTAGGTCTTTTCCCACCATAACAGTCATGTACTGTGTGTTCTGATTCATTTTTACCACAAATTGAGCTGCTGTAGTGTTTCTATTGGATTGAACCACTCTGTGAGCCTTGGCCACCCATGACCCTGTCGATGGCTCCACTGGTTTTTCTTCCTCTCAGCACTTTTTAGTAGGTTCTGACCACTGCACATTGGGAACATCCCACAAGAGCTGTTGCTCTGACCCGGTCGTCTAGCCATCACAATTCGGCCCTTGTCAATGCTTCTCCTTCTTTCCTGCTTCCAACACATCGACTTCAGAGACAGAACATTCACTTGTCTGCCTAATATAATATATCCCACCCACATCCAGCCGCTATTGTAACAATATATTGTAACTGTACTGTAGCTACTGTGACAATGGGTGATGTGATGGATCAGAGCGCTTGTGCAATGTTCCCAGGCTGCAGTGGTGCTCCAAAAGTGCTCCAAGGAAGGACATAGCAAGTGGAGGGCAGTGGTGGCTCAAATGGTTAAGGGTCTGGGTTCCTAATCGGTAGGTTGGGGGTTCAACCTTCCCTTGAACAAGGCCTTCTAACCCTATCAGCTCCAGGGCTGCTGCATCCTGGCTGAGTCTGTGTTCTGACCCGAGGTTCCTTACTGGAATATGTGAATGAAAAATAATTTCACTGTGCTATGAGGTACTCCTGACAAGTACTTCAATCTTAATCTTATACTCGGTGAACAAGCGACAGGGTGATGGGTGGCCAAGGCTCACTGATGCACACGGGCCCATGTGATGCAATCCAATAGAGATCTGCTGTAACTCAAAGCGTTGGAAAGGTTAATGCTGGTTACTAGAGAAAGAAACCAGAAACCAGTGCATCACTGTTTTGGTGGAAAAAGAGGGGACCTGTTCAATTGGTTATAAGGTTATGGCTGATTGGTGTATATATAAATGGATTATATAGTAATATAAGTACATATCATCTTTATCATCTTACTGAATATGTATCATGTGGTCTTTTGAGAAGCCTAATGGAAGCAGGTTTGTTCCGTCACCTGGCGATGGCAAGTTCAATTCCTGGTTGATGCTGCAAGCATTCGTAGCTGGTCTAGACTGGCTATCTTGCTGTCTGGCTGTGCTCTCTCTGGGAGGGGGCATGGCATACCTGCACTCTCACACCAATCATAGTGGTTTTAGGGCATCTGTGAGGTCATGCAAGTGGGAGAGGAGGATACGGCGTTTCCTCCCAATGGTGCATAGAGAGCAGTTTGTGGTTAAATACTGTATGTGGTTAGATGGTATAGACTACAGGGGTGTCAAACTCCGTTCCTGAAGGGTCGCAGACTCGCAGGGTTTTGTTCCAACCCTGCTCCAACATATATGCCATGTAGTTTTTTAGCCTTAATGATTTGATTAGGTGGATCGGGTCTTTTTAATTATGGTTGAAGCTAAACTCTGCAGGTCCTCTGCCCTTCAGAGCAGGGTTGGAACAAAACCATGCGGGTCTGCAGCCCTTCAGGAACGGAGTTTGACACCCCTGGTATAGAGAGTGACGCAGGAAGCACCTGATAGTCTTCACCCCCGCTGGTCAGTAACTGTTGCCTTACAGTATAAGTGAGACGGGTGGGAATTGGCTATGAATCAATTAGCAGGGGAAATCATGGAAACGTGTAATTGTTGCTGCGTATGTAAGGGCACTAATATTTAACATTAACGAACGTCTCTGTCGTGTCAACGCCCTGAAACACCTTTCATAAGGGCATTTTTAGGACAGCTGAGTTATAACAAAATAACTATTTAAATAATAGTTAAATTAATATATATTTTGTTTGATTTACGTTATAAAAACTGTTATTGCTGTGATAATGTTCCACAATATTAACTGTAAGTATCAATGGATAAATCGTACGCTGCATTCTTCAATAAAATCCATAAATTATGGTTGGCTAGTTTACATGGTGTAAGTGCTAATAGTTATTCATAACCATAATTAATTTCGTGCTCGATACTCAAGAACAAATGAACGGTTTATTTTAGGGGGCAAGTCGAATCAAGCGTTTCCATGTTCGCTTCAAGGATATTAGTGATGAGTTAAATTCCCAGCATTCAATATGCAAACGATTTGCATCCCTGGCTTCCTGTTCTCTGTTTTGCATACAGTCCGGGAACAAATCCCACTCGGTTGACAAACAGCCGTTTTGGCTTTGACTTTGTTACCTTAGCAACAGGCTACTGGTTGTCTCAACCTTTCGCGATGGAGGGAGACGGGAGATGAGAACAAACACACACACACCCACCCACCAGCATGCATACACACACACACACACACACCCACCCACCAGCATACACACACACACACACACACACACACACACACGTCTGTGAGTCATTGAGTCTAATTCTCATGCAGAGTGGTGTGTGGCAGGTTCTCTCGGGCTGCTGCCGAGACCTTGGACTGACTCTGATCTTCTGAAGGATCTTCTAGAGAGCAGGGCTGCACCGCTGACACGCCGAGTAAGACAACAGCACCTTGCTAAGAGTGCTCAATTTTTCAAAATTACTTGTTTCCCGAAGACAACCCACGTTAACATTTTGCGTTCTTGGGTTGCTCCTCTTGGAGAACTTTCTGTCAGAATACAAACCCTTTTTTTAGAAGCACAACAAAACCTGTCTATGGAAAAATACCTGAAAGAACCCTTGAAGAACCATGCACCTAGACGGTTTAACAGTTTCTAACTTCTTACCTCCTACTAGGAGGAAACACAACAAAACTTCAATGAACTTCAACAAATGACACCAAATCAACATGGCTACGTACAGGATCCACAGGACCAAACAAACAAAGGCTTCCAAATTCCCATCCCAAGTTAAATCAGATGAATGGATGTGGACTTCTTTCAGGCCTTGGGTTTTTTTTTTTTTTGAGGTTATATGTTGTAAAGCATTGCTTACAAATTAATGACTGAATGTAATATGTGTCTTCTTCGTCGCTTGACACACAGTTGTGATGACACTCTGTGACAGTGAAGCTTGACTTGATATTGCATCAGACTGATATCACAGACACACTGCAGCGTCGTCTGACTGTCTGACGACGCGCGCTGATGAGCTAATGGACCGGGCGCTAACTCAGTGACAGGGACTCGCTGATTCATTCCGTCTAAACACCTTTCTCTGACATCGGACCGTTTTGAATCTGCCGTTTGGATTTAACAACGTGCTTGTTTTTTATTTTCTTCGCAGGCTGACGTTCGTCCTTCTCTCACTCGGTTTCTGTTTACAAGACCTTTTATGAGCCAGCACTGGCACGGCGCCATGAAGGCAGCACAAATCCATTCTCCCGGCTATACGGGTGACATATTAACACAAGAAATAAACACGGTTTAAAATTCATGAGTCGACCGGTTTACCTCGGGGAGCGTTTAGGTCTTGGCCGGGCGAGTGCGAAATTAATGCAGAATCATTACTTCGGAGCTGTAGGGTCGCTCGTCGTCGCCTTCCGCATAAAAATCTAGTTCTGGTTTTTCCACGGAGGACGAACCAGGCGAGGACAAGGACAGTTCACGGACCCAGAAATCTGAGCATCTCTGTCAATCGTGCATGTAACAAAAGCTAACGTTGCCGGATACACAATACCGCGATATTCATCATTGTTTAGGATCGTTTCAATGTGAAATCTCATTCCCGCGTAGCCTGTGTTACCGTTTCCATGGTAACTGTTTGATCACGTCGACTCACAGAACATTACAATCTCCATATGAAGAAATGAACATGAACATGGTTGCTATGAAGTTTATGGGAGGAGTCTTGAGTGTAAAGGAGCTGACGAGTCTGAAGTGAGAGAAAAACTCTTTATAGTGGTGATAAAGTTAAGGATAAAATTATATCTGCTATAAATGGGTAAACAAAATGTTTATAGAGGAATAAAACACCCCCAGGGCACGTTGCTATTGTTGCAACAATAACTCCACTTTATTCCATGATTTTTTTATTACATTGTGAGTGTTTTATTCCTTCATTTATTTACATTCAGTTTATAAGACCCTGCAGATAAATATAAATGTACGTTTTTTTTTTCTTTTCCTCTCTGATGTCCATAAACTTGACATTTGTCTATTTGTGAAAAACCACAAAAAGGTCAGCGGTGCTCTTTGCCTTGTTCTCCAACATGTTCTCTTACGCACTACTGATCTCAGATCAGACTCCAGCCTCTAATATATATATATATATATATATATAAATTCTTGAGCGCAGGTGGAAAGACTGATCCTGGGTCAGTTATTTTGTTTGTTTAGTTTTTTTTTTTCCCACAAATGCATGACATTTGATACATGGAATGATATTGTGTTTTATTTCTTATTTTTTCATTTTTCCAGACATTGCGAGTGTGAAATATAACAAGTGCAAGTCCGGAGTGATCGCATTACTTTCGGTTGACTTTGTGTCTCCACGCGGGGGTGTAAAAAGCCTTTACACGGAGGTCGCTGACGGTCGCACCGCAATTAGAAGCTCGAATGAGAAGGACAAGGAAGGTCAGTGAGCTTAATGGAAGGGCAATGTAGACTCACATGTACTACCTCCCTCACACACACACACACACACACACACACACACACACACACACACACACACACACACACACACAGACCTGAACGAGGCCACAGAACCCCGTTCTGATAGAGAATGTACGACACAGTTAAAACCCAATAGTGTACGCTAGCGCCCCCCGCAGTGCTAACCCCAGCATTAATAACTTTCAGAAATTTTATTCTAGTCCTCGATAAAATCAGCGACCCTTTTTTTTCTCTTTCTCTGGACATTGAAGGATGGAGGGATAAAGAACGAAATAAATAAAGAAAGAAAGAAAGAAAGAAAGAAAGAAAGAAAGAAAGAAAGAAAGAAGGAAAGGTTGTGATAAATCGACAGGATGATGATCAGTGAATGCAGTTTGTGTTGTTTTTATCTGCCATTTGTTCAGCAAAGTGTGAAGATCATGTGTGAGCTGGGAAGAAACAGCAGTGACACACCCAGCTCTTCTATTGTTTATTTACATTCTTCTGCAGCACATATTTAACACTGCCTCCATGTTCTCTGTGTCCCCCATGTCCTCTGTGCCCTCCATGGTCTCTGTGTCCTCCATGTTCTCTGTGCCCTCCATGGTCTCTGTGTCCTCCGTGTTCTCTGTGTCCTCCGTGTTCTCTGTGTCCTCCGTGTTCTCTGTGTCCTCCGTGTTCTCTGTGTCCTCCGTGTTCTCCGTGTTCTCCGTGTTCTCCGTGTTCTCCGTGTCCTCCGTGTTCTCTGTGTCCTCCGTGTTCTCTGTGTCCTCCGTGTTCTCCGTGTTCTCCGTGTTCTCCGTGTCCTCCGTGTTCTCTGTGTCCTCCATGTTCTCTGTGCCCTCCATGTTCTCTGTGTCCTCCGTGTTCTCTGTGTTCTCCGTGTTCTCTGTGTCCTCCGTGTTCTCTGTGTCCTCCGTGTTCTCTGTGTCCTCCGTGTTCTCCGTGTTCTCCGTGTTCTCTGTGTTCTCTGTGTCCTCCGTGTTCTCTGTGTCCTCCGTGTTCTCTGTGTCCTCCGTGTTCTCCGTGTTCTCCGTGTTCTCCGTGTTCTCTGTGTTCTCCGGTCTCTGTGTCCTCCGTGTTCTCCGTGTCCTCCGTGTTCTCTGTGTCCTCCGTGTTCTCTGTGTTCTCCAGTGTTGGCTGATGTGTTCCACAACCTCCTGCTAAAGGTCCAGCTTCACACCTCTGACAGTGTTATGTATTACTTACAGATACTTTTACTATCATAGTTCTCCAGCTGCTCCTTCCACACATGGCCTCTCCTAGTTTCTCTCTCCCTTTCTGTCCATCCATCTACTTCCTGATATCCCTTTCTTTTTATCTTTTCCTCTTATTTATCCATCATCCAACCAACATCCAACTCAATGAATGTAATCCTACTACTGTCCTCTCTTCTTACTCATGTCTCCTTTATTACATTTGGTCTTTTTTTCTCATTATTTATTAATGTCTTTGTTTTTCTCTCGCCCTGTTTCATCTCAGGTCATCCTTCAATATCCTGTCATGTGCTTCCTCTCTCTCTCTCTCTCTCTCTCTCTCTCTCTCTC
>JAAGKR010008577.1:0-30660 GCA_011419295.1 Clarias macrocephalus | reverse complement strand
TCCTCCCCCTACTGTCACGACTGCACCGTGCCCTTGAGGTACCACATTCCTGCCAGGCTGATGCAGCACTCCTGGAAAAACAGAATAAAAGCATTTAATAATGCAGCTTCTTTTTCACGCTTGGAGTCAACGTACAATTAAGAAAGTCAGAGGGATTGATTAAAAAAACTAAAAACAAACAAACTCATGTTTAATCAGATACCTTGAGCAGCCGGTCCACGTCAGCTTTAGTGACATCGTCACCCAGCTCCTGCGTGAGTCGGGTCTGAATAACGTTTCTCCTTACGCGATAGTTCTTCATGAAGATCTCAAACAGAACTTGGCGGTGCTAAAAGACACGAGCAGAAATGTACATCAACAACAAAAAAAGTACATTACCACTGAATGAAGTAACAGGTTACAAAGCTCACCATAATGGCAAATAATGTTAAAGTGGAAAAACAGCGCTACAGGAAATCTAGAAAACTTTATCTGTCAAAATAGACAAATGGACTGAGCTGCAGGCTGTTACCTTATCAAACGTTTCACCGCTCTCCCATAAGACAAAGACTTTCTGCTCATCTGCGCTAGCATTGCTCTGAGGGGGAAACTGGAGGGGGGGGGTCATGACATTTTAAGCAAAAGAAACTTTCAAAAAATTATTAAAACAGAAAAAAGCTTGCTAGTAAATTACATTCATATAAAACATACAGAGAAGATACAAGAATGAAATATGACCGATATGACAAAGGTGTGAGAAAAATATTAGAAAGAGGTATGAGAGAGAAAGAGACAAGAAAAGCATATGAGGGATCAACAAAAGAAAGTGATATGAGAGGAAAAAGTGAGAGAGAAATGTCAGTTCCAAGAGAGATGAGCGAACGAGGAGTGAAAGTGGTACAAGTACAAAAAAAATATGAAGTAAGATATAAGATGAGAGAGAGAGAGAGAGAGAGAGAGAGAGAGAGAGAGAGAGAGAGAGAGAGAGAGAGATGGGTATGAGAAAGATATTTGAGAGATACGAGAGAAAGAGACATGAGAGAGACAGTAACCCAATCTTAGTATAAAAAAAAGTAATAAAAGATTTAAAAAGTGATTTATACAGTGATTTATAATGCATGCTTTACATAATATAACACTTTATATTTTCACATGCACATATTCATTTGATTTACTTTTTGTATATTTTTTATTCCTTTTATTCTTATTTGTATTGCACATTTTATTCATCTTATTTTCTGTATATTTTATACATTCAGTTTTATTTGTGTGTGGATGTAACCTACGCTCTCCTTTATTAAATTTTTATGGTCACTGGCAGTTGTGTAAGTGCTTCACTGAACATGGTACTGTGTATGCTGTATGCTGGGTGTATGCAACCCAATTTTTATTTTAATTTGAGTGTGTTAATAATGTGCAGGTCTAATTTAAGCTCTTAATATATTTTATATCCAGAGCAAAGAAAAACTATTAATACTGAGCACACAAAACACACAGAGGTGCACTGTAGCTCCAGTCTCCTGTGCTGACACCGATGAATGCAGAAGTAACCACTCATCAGTAACTGGCACATCCCAGAAGCCCCTTAAAGTGATCAGCAAACAAACACACCATGTCATTTAGACCTTTACTGTAGTATGAGCTCGAGGACATGAACACACAGAGACAGGAGGTGCTGCTCCACTCCCCGTTGGCTTTCAGTTCGAATTTACTGGTAATGAGCTTTGTCTCCATTAATAGGAAGAACTCAAATCTTTCTTAAACCCAAAATAAAGGATTGTGTCTCAAAACATACAAACCTGGATTAGGCTACACATAAGACAATAAGTGCCTTTCTGCTTCATATATACAGAAACAAAAGCCGCCCTAAACAGAACCTAATCAAAAATTACCCACAAACAAATCCACACCCATGACTAAGTGCATCAAGTCTGCCTGTATCTCTCGGTGTCCCATTACACAATGGTACCGTACTAAGTAGAACAAAAAGTTAATCTGAGATTCAGTCTAATTTTAAGGTGTCTGAGCTGACTTAGTTCACAGGTAAGAAAAAAAAATTCTTAAAAATTCTCTTGGCCACAGTCACATCAGTGCTTACCGCTCAAGGCTATTGTCTCACCAGTAAATGCTGTGCAGGAGTGAACATGTTACTGTTTATTTGTAACTGCGGTGCAAGCAATAATGAATGCCTCACTTTTGTGATTTGCTCAAAATAAGCACAGTGACAATTTTTTTTTCCAGGTTTTTTTTTTTTTTTTGTACCTGGTGCCAAAATATCTCGGGCAAGAACAAACATTACAGTTTGGATACCTGCAAACAAAATGTGGACCAATACTCTAAGAATGGTGAAAGTTTCTTAAAGAGAATCATTACTGGTGACGAGATACTGACTGACTAACTCACTCTGAGCCAAAGAAACATTCTCAATCGCCGACCAAGAAAAAGTTCAAAAGTCAAGTTATAGAGGAGCAGCAACATTTTACCGCCTCAAATGCAAACATATTAACTAAAACAATATACAGATATTTTTGAAGTCAGTGTGGCAATGCATGAAATGTTATACAAAATTCTATTTTTTCATCTTTACTATTTTATCATCTTTAAAATTTCCAGTTCTGCACTCGAAGTTTGTCACCTGGAACAATACAACTGAAAAATGCTTATATGAAGCTTTTGCAGTCCCACTGAGCTTAATTGAGTTGGTATCTTCCAAAGTTAAGCTGCATTTAGTACAAATGTAACTCTTATCTTTTACAGGAACCAGCCTCATGGAAAGAAAATTGTTTCTCTTGTGTTGTACGGTAAGTCCCCGACTTACGAACGAGTTTCATTCCAGGAGCACGTTCCTATTTCAGATGTGTTCGTAAGTCTGACAAAGTGAGTCTTGGACTCCTTTGACACAAATATATAAAATTCTAAAATTAGGATTATTCAATATCAAGATAGAAAATGACTGTCCTGTAAAGCTATCATCATGGTTTCGGACTGATTCTTTAAAACAGGTGAGGCCGACTCATTTCTCACGCACCCCCAAACGAACGCACACAAAATATACCAGACTTTTTATGCATTCACGTTAGAGCTGAAACGATTCCTCGAGTAATTCAAATACAAAAAACGATCGAGGCAAAATCATCTGCCTCGAAGCTTCGTTTAATTAATTTTAAAAGCTTGCGTTATGTTTTTGCTCAATTATATGTTGACAGCATGCTTTTGACACCGCGTGCTTCCGGGTGCAAGCCGCCAGTAAACACCAACAAAGAAAAAGCGCTTACGTCACCCACAAAGCGGAAGGAGACGCATACAGTTAGCCGTGTATTGATTTGAGGGAGTGTTCTGTTGTGGGCTGCAAAATGGAAGGGAGCGATAAAAATATCAGCGAGGCCAAAGAGAAGAAGAAAGCAGAAAAACATAAAGGCTTATGTTATGTCTGAAATGTAGATTTTGAAACTTTTAGTTGCACAACTTGGTGTTTTTGTATAATTATTTTAATGTGTGCCTTAGTTTTTTTGATCCTTAAAGTCATTTGAAAAAGTTTTTTTTTTCTTTGCATCCGAGAAAAGGCTTTAAAATAAGAACGTATGGTGATGTAATGCACTTTATTAATTTCAGTCAACTTTAATACCCCCATCTCACCTATGCGGTTTCCGGAAGTTCGGTTCTTCATGATTCACCGCAAGTTTTGGCGCTGCGATTACGTTTCCATCTTTCTGCGCAAAAAATTAAATATGTTTAAACCGCCTTGAAAACATGTTTAAACATGTTAAATTTTTTGGGCGGACCTTGCAGAACTTTGCGGAACTCACGGTGCCTAACACCGCATCTCACTGCGAGTCAAACCGCATAGGTAAGATAGGGGTATAAACTATTCCTTGTATGGTGAATTATGACAATGTTTATTTTTGATGAAATGCTGTATGCATTTAAAAAAAAAAGTATTTTTCTAAAAAGAAAACCAATTAATCTTTGTTTTTCTTATATATTTTACACTGCTGTTTAATTAAGCAAAAGTGCATTTTATCCGATTACTTGGTTAATCTATTACATTTTTGGTAGAATACTCGATTACTAAAATATTCGATAGCTATAGCCCTAATTCACTTACACATGAAAATATTGTACATAATTGTTTTCACTTGAGCTGCTTCCACAATTTGTTCGCATCTATGAATATTTGTAGAAACCAGAGTGCATTTATTACTGAGGAAAGTTACTCGCAATCCAAGGTTTTACTGCACCTCACTTCTCACTGTACTTCTATGCACCCCAATTTCAATTGAATCGAGACTTGAAAATCCTGAATTATCCTTTTAACAGGAGACCAGGTTGACACTCTGGTTATTCCTCACAGTTTGTCATGTCTGCCTGGAGCACAAAGCTCATGTCACAGGTACCATAAATTAAAAAGAAGGTATTTCATAGAACAACATAATTAATAAAACGCTCCAAGGCGTTTCACCCATATGTTGGAAATGCTGGCTCATTGTTCAAAACGGTTAACTGCTTCCATAATAGTTAATTTTGACCCGATGTACAGTACAGACCAAAAGTTTGGACACACCTTCTCACACTCTTATCAGAGTTTTCTTTATTGTGTTCTTTAGCCCAAGCATGTCTCTTCTGCTTGTTGCCTGTCCTTAGCAGTGGTTTCGTAGCAGATATTCTACCATGAAGGCCTGATTCACACAGTCTCCTCTTAACAGTTGTTCTAGAGATGTGCCTGCTGCTAGAACTCTGTGTGGCATTGACCTGCTCTCTGATCTGAGCTGCTGTTAAATCGCAGGTTAACAGCAGCTCAGATCAGAGACCTGCGATTTCTGAGGCTGGTGACTCGGATGAACTTATCCTCCGCAGCAGAGGTGACTCTTGGTCTTCCTTTCCTGGGGCGGTCCACATGTGAGCCAGTTTCTTTGTAGCGCTTGATGGTTTCTGTGACTGCACTTGGGGACACTTTCAAAGTTTTCCCAATTTTTCGGACTGACTGGCCACTCGTTTTTCTTTACTTAGCTGCTTTTTTCTTGAAATAATACAAATTCAACCTCTTTGAATGAAAAGGTGTGTCCAAACTTTTGGTCTGTACTGTATTTATGTTTTTTTAAACCTTATGACTATAAAATCTCAGAGATAACTGTAATCAGATTTGAGACTGCTGCGATATCTCGCTGATGGACACTTGGATCATCAGGGACACTAACATACTTACAGGCACTAGGATCTGTTTGCAATGGGTGTGGAGGATGGTGTCCTGGAGCATGCGGTCCGTGACCTGGCCGAAGCGGCCGTGTCCTGTCGGGAGGCTGGCCAGGTGGAGGTTGAACAGGCGTTTGACCTCGCTGAGGCACAGCACAAAGTGTTTCCGGAAAGTGCTCCGGAGAAAATCCTGGAGCTCCAGGGTAGAGGCCTGCGCTGCCCCGTAGTCGCCGTGAAGCTCCGTGTTAGGGGAGTCTGATGAGGGATAACCATTGACTGAACCGTTTGGAACGGGGCTCGATGTGTCCATATTCTCCTCTGAGTCGCTCATGGGTTCTTGTTTAATTTTCACCATTGTATTAGTTCCACCGGAGCCAGAAGATATCTTCAGTCTTCGAGCGTCCAAGTCTTTCTGCAGCGAGGCATGACGCTCCCGGGCATTCTCTCGAGCCACCTTGAGACGCTGCTCACCGCTAACATGAACCGAGTCTAACACACACACAGTTTTTTTCAAAAGACACACCTATCAAAGATCAAAGTCCAGAAGAATCTAAAAGACAATAAATATAGTTTGCAGAGTTCAGATAATTACCCATTTGAGCATCCTTTTTGTGCAGGAAGTCCTCCTTGGAAAAGTTGAAAACTTTTTCTAACCTACAAAACACATACCACAAGCATTTCAGACCAAATAATTTGCATCACTCGCTCTGTACAATCCCTAAACTCACTTTAATAGTATATCGATAGTCGATCAATAGCTCAGATTTATTTTACTTGTTCTGAATGCCGAGCCAGAGCATGTGCTGTCTCTGAGCCACATCAGGATGCTTCTTGACAAAATCATGGTCTGTAGGCAACAGGAACTCCCAGCCTCTGTTCGCTCGGGGAATAGCCATCTGCTCCAAAAAGTCCTTGACATCCTCAGGAGGCAGCTGAAAGCACCATAGTGACACCATGTGGCATTCAGGCACATCAAAATCATTTAGAGGCAATCTGTTTGAGGTTTTATCTTACCCTATTAGCAAAGGCAGTGATAATTAGAACTTATATAAACAATCTTATATATAACATTGATAGAGAATAATAGTACTATAGCTATTCCTAATACAACCAGGAAACCAAAATACAAAGTGCATACACAGAGCAAGTGGACAGGACATAAATATTAAACAAAAATTAAACATTAATAAAAGTTAAAAAAGAAAAAAAAAATTCTAACACATAAATGTAAAAAAAACAACAAGGACATTGTTTTTTAATTAGATACCTAGGTGTCGATTTGATTAATACTTTGATTCTGTAAGCATCACAATTTTGCAAATATCCCGATTCAATATTACATATTTTCTGATTTTTTTTTCCAATTTTAAGACCATGAACCTTAAAAAAAAAAAAAAAAGTTGTCTTAAAGGTTTTCTACCTTAGCGTTATTTCACAACTTAATAACTGAACTGAACATGAGTAATTAAATTAAATTACAGTGAAACCTTGGCATACGAATGACCTCCATAAGAATTTTAATTTGCCATACAAATGAACAAGCTGAACCAAACGCCGGCTACGTTGCCTTTACGCCTGAGAGCCGCGAAGACAATTTTTTTTTTTGCAAGATTTAGTAAAGACAGAGCACCATGGGTGCCAAGAAAGTTAGAAAGGAAGTGGAACTTAAGAACGAAATCATGGCTAAAAAAGCAGCAGGTGCCAAGAGGAATCATAAATTTAGGTTAAGTAAGATTTAATGGCTATTTATTTAATATTTTCATTTCAGTGTCTTTTCTAAATGTTTTGATTGCTTTAATATGCACATATATGATTATAACGATGGAAATTGGTAATATTCTTGGGTAGCTGAAACAGATTATTTGCATTCACGTTATTTCTTATAGGAAATTTTGTTCCGAGTGCATCACCTGTAGGATTACAAAGAAACTGCAACGTTTTAACGCCTCAAATGCCTTGAGCGGGTTGAACAACTGAGCATGTCAGTGAGTGAGCACAGCTTCTAACAAGCACGTTTTGAGATCAATTAGCCCACAATGTTTTGAGACTGGTGTAAGTATGTGGAATGAGATTCTAGATGATCATTACAATTTTTTCGAGCTAGGAAAAGAAATTATATAAAAATAAAGAGAAATAAATATAAAAAATAAGCAAACACCCTCTGAGCAACTTAATTTTTTAAAAATAGAGACTACACAAATTTTATTTATTTAATAGTTCTAAAAACAGTGAGCCTAAACCGACACTGAAGACAATCCACCAACCTTTATGATAGCAGCAACCTCTTTCCTCATCAGTGAGCGCTCGTTTGTGAATCTCCACATCTAGAGCAGAAGTAACCATGAAACATGCTTTTATTCGCTTCACTTGACAATATTTCACAGTATTGTCAGATATAAAAAAGGCAAACTGTCTTAACAGCAAGTCAATCAAGTTTTGCTGTAATTTTGACTCACCACAAAGTCACGGCCCCTACAGAGCACCTCTGCAGGCACGCCGCTGTGCGGACTGCAGGTCGACTTAGGATAGAGAACATCACTGGAAGAAAGAAAAAAAAAAACAGAAATAAAAGAGAGACACCATTAAACAACCCAATTTAATGGTGAAGTATTTCTCCAACACAAAACACTAAGTACATCTTGAGTGATTCATCCATATGGACAAGGAACAAGAGACTGTCCACACCTCTTGACAACCCAGTTGCCCTGAACGAGCATCGCCACCTGCTGTATGCAGCGCAGTACTGCAGTGTTGTCTGTGCCTGACGCAAGCAACCCCATCAGATTGGCAAACGGCATGACCTTGACTGAAGCAGATCAGTAAATAAATGTCCAGTTCTATAATATAAAAAGGTTTTAATGGGTTGAACTGGTATATTTACTAAAACGTACCATTCTTCATCAAGGTCTTCACCTGATCTCCAAGCGGCAACGTACGTAGCTGCGCCATGGAAAGCACGTTACTAGGTCCAACAGGCTTAACCCTAAACACAAAGGAAGATATTTAGATAAGAAAAGTGTTTACAGCTTTTTAAAATATTATTGAAATAATTTTAAAAACTAGGGTAACAAAAGATGATCACTTACTCTTTTTCTTCGGTCAGCGGAGGCATAAGCATGGACAGATACTCACTGAGAAAAGACAAGACTGATTATGATCAGCTTTACATGATGATTTATATAAAGTTTGCTCTTAAACTAATTTGTTCGAGGGCAGACCAAGCACTCGATGTGTGTGCAGTGTCTCTCCTGCGTGCTCAACAGCTTGGTTCTGCACATGCAGTGTCTCCCCTGCGCGCTCAACATGTTTTCCGCGCAACAACATTTTTCTGTGCGCGCTCGACTCTGCCTGTATGCTCACTCAACCTTGTCCAGCTTTACAAGACTACACCTACTGTATGCTGTGTTGCCGACACGGATCTGTGCCGCTTGAGCTTTAAGGTTAAACACTGGCTTAACATTGCAGGGTGTTCAAGAGTCAGGCCAGATAAAGCTTAAGTGTTCCTTTGCAGAATCATTTAAAAATCATCACTTTTGCCTGTTAACTAATTGACAAATCAATGTATGCATGTTTGTGTTTTGCCTTATCAGGACTCCTCGGATTACTTACGCTGGAGTTTTCACTAACTCCGTGTTCTCCGTGGTGTCCATGGCCTGACAGTAGAGATACTGCCGTTCATGCTCCGAGCGTCCATCCTACAAGACGAATGGCCGATGTGAGAGAAAGCAGCAGCTCAATAAAGGTCAACGAGCTAGCATTGACCTATACAGCTTAATCTGACCTAGTACATTTCTAGACAATCAAACAAGTAAAAATACTGATACCACAAGAGCTGTAGAGAGAAAAAAAACCCTTACCCATTACCCCCCAGTCAAAAAAATTGGGTGAACGCAATAAGAACTTCGTATTGTCTCCCTTGATGTGGAGCTGCACCCCCCTTTTTTTATTTTATATATATATATATAGTCAAAAATCATCTGTTGACGGTGTGGTGTGAAAGCAGGACGCAGGAAGGACGTAATAAGGACACTGTAATGATGGTACTGAGTAACAGTGTAAATAACACTACTTAGGAGTTCTGACTTAGTTATCACAGGGATGTTGTGTCACTGTGTTGTTGAGGTTCTCTCAACATCCTGTTCAGGAAGTGCATTTGTGTTGGAGGGGAAGTCCTGTCTCGCAGTCTACGCTCTAATTCATACCAAAGGTCTTCTATCAGGCTGAGGTCAGAGCTCTTTGCAGGCCAGTCACGTTCATCCATGTCTTTGTGCACTTGTGCGCAGTCATGTTGAAACTGGTGTGGTTTGTTTTTCAGGAGTTGGTCTTGACCCCTTTCTTCCAGTGAAAGGAACTCTGGACAATTTCATGCTCCCAACTTTGCGGGAACAATTCCTGTTGCAACATGATTGCGCAGCAGCGCACAAATCAAGGTAAAAAATATTTTACTGCGGTCACTTTGCTTTTCCTTGATTTTAAATTTAGTTTCATCTGGAAAGTTAATTAAAAGATTTTTAATGAAGTATTCATCATTGTTAGTTACCACATGCACCTCAAGTTCATGTAAAAGCTGATGGCTAAATAAGAGCTATTAAGTAAATGCTGCACTTGTAATTCGATTAATGAGTGAATCGTTTCAATAGTCAACGGATTCATCAATTATCAAAATAGTCGTCAGTTTCAGCCCTATAAGAAAATAGTATGAACTTGAACATTTTGACCCTGTTCCCGCTGCATTCTTTGATATTTTTAGGAAGCAGTGGGAGCTTCATGGTCTTCGTCAGTGTGAGAGGACCCTTAGCTACACCATACAGAAAAATCTCAAATCATCAACCACTCTGCCTATTCATAGAATGTAGCCAGTGAGTGAGATGATAATACCTCTACAGTATATTTCCATACATAATACTAAATAAATTTACTCACTTTCCTCATTCTTATTTCTGCTTAGTGCCAGCATTATTACAGTCCTTGACTGCACCATTATTACATTACAACTTCTTTAGATACACAAGACCAGGGCTTTAATGTCGCACACACAGACACACTTTCCAGCCAATCAGAGACCTGGTTATGTTCTGTAACCATGATATACTCTACAATAAACAATGACAAAAACTGATAAGGCTCGTGCTCTGTAAACTCTGACTCACAAACACACTGATTCAGGTCACACCTACCTTTATGCCGTGGTAGTGTAAATGGACCCAGGGTTCTTCTGCCTGTTTCTTTTGCAGAAACTCGTAGGACTGGATGCGTCGCTGACGAGCCTGCTCAGACTCCGGCCTGGAAAACCTCACCTTAACCGAAGAAAAGTCACTGCATCTTAGACAAGTACAATAGAAACTGTAAATTTAAAGGGAATTTAGGAATGTTCAGTGCATAAAGCGGCACTGAATTCAAACTCTTACAGTGATCTGCTTGACGTCCTCCTCAGCCTCATCCTGAGAAGAGTCTCCAGCTGTTAAAGGATACGATTGCAAAAAAGAAAAATCTTGTACAAATCTTATAGAAAAGTAAAAAAAAATAATAATAAATTTAAATCAGCAAAAAAGCAGTGTTGCTTTCAAAATTGCTTTAAAAGTGAAGGTGAACTTATCCACTTATTCATTGAAAGCTTTGTTCAAGTAGAACATTTTGAATCACAATGATGCCCCATTTACCCTAATCCTAGCCAATAATTTATTTGTGAGGTTGTTTATGTGGAAATGGGCTGACAGCGCTTTTCTTAAAGTGTGTTATTCTGCCCTGTGAGTAAAGACGCAACGCACTCGTCTTCCCACTCCATGATTAGTAGAGTAGGAGGTGGATGGGAAAATGCACATGACCAAATTGGGGAGAACAAATAAGGGGGGGGGGGAAGGGGGGGGACTTTCAGACCAGCTGCTTGGTATAATTCTTTTTTTTTGTTTGTTTGTTTAAACATTCACAACCATCACAACAGTACAGAGGGTGAAATCAGGACTTGTGGCAAACTCTCCCAGATTTGAAGAGTCTTAGCCGGCCGCAGTAAAAGAAACGTGGAAACAGTAAAAAAAAAAAATAAATAAATAAATAAATAAATAAATAAAGGAGTAAATGTTGCATTCCAATGGTGCAACGTTTTAAAGAAGACCATACACATGTGGATTACAATTCTGGTCGAGGTGGCTCGGAGCCCACTGCAGTCGTTCCTGTGAACATTCAGAGAGCTGAACGTCTGATCTTAGCAGGGGATTAAGATAAGACAAATAAAGGTAGTTTTTATGCAGGAAAAATCTTGGTGTGACCTAAACGTGACTTCTGTGTTGTTGAACAAATAAAACAAATTGAACATTATATTACATGTATGTAATGTAATTATATTATATTACATACATGTAATATAATTATATTAATTATATATATATTAACGCGCTTGTTCTCAGATATTATAGTTTTTTTTTTCCTAACAATAGTTCATATGCCAGGATCTGCATAGCTACACTAAGCTAAGACTTATGACAACTTATTTTACTTGAAATTTAAATAACCTGGAACAAACATGTTCTCTCTGCTTTGAAACTATAAACCATGTATTATTTTTACATAGCAGCACGATTACATCATCACAGTTCACAGGATAATTACACAAACGGAAAAACAAACACAGGTAATCTCATGCTCACCTTCATTAGCTGCCTCCCTTTCCTTGTGTTTACTGTCAGCTTTATCTAGATATGAAAAGCTCGGCCTCATTTGCAGAATGCCCTGCAGTGGTGTGAGGTGAAGCTCGCCTGGCAGAAACAGTAAGTCAGTCAGACGGATGGATGTTACACTACTCAGCAGGAACAGATGCATTAGAGCGGAGAGGTATGATTACCTTTACGAAACACTGCAGCGGCATAGCGACTGGTATTCGTTGTTGCCTGAATCGATGAAAATGTTTGCTTATCCATCATTTTACTTTATGAAAAAAAGAAAAGAAAAAAGAAAAAGTCATGCTGTGTTATAAGATTTAAAGCTTTGACAAACTTGAAAAAACAGCAAGGAAAGTTACAAACATGGAGTAAGTGCTGGAGTCTTCCAGTGACGTGCCGTCCACGTTCAGTGCAATCTGCTCCCCTTTGCTGCGGCAATAGTTCGGACTCATGGTGTCAATCGCAACCTCAACTTCAACCTGAATATATGAGTAAAGATTTCACTTGAACAAACAATTTTATAATGAGTAGTTGGGTGGAAACAAATTTGCAACAAGAGTAGCCTTACCTTTTGCTGCTTGGGTTTAATCTTGGCTGTTAAATGCGTCATGTCGTCATAGTTCATATTAGCAGGACGAACAGGATACTGTAACAGAACCACCATATTAACTTTACACCATTTAAAAAAAAAGAGAGAGAGAACACGCAATAACCAGTCAAAGCAGCGTGTGTTGGTTGCGGTGATTACCTGGAACAAATACAGCTTGTCCGAAAGACTTTTGGCAAGGTAGACGTCCAACTTTGAGAAAGAAGAAAAAAGGAAAATAATTAGTGTTGGCATTCATTTAAAGCATCATCATTCTCTCCTTCTCTTTAGAAAACTGAGAAAAACAAACCTCTTGTATAATGGGGTCATCCTCATCTCCGCTGGCCATTCTGGAGAGACGAGGAGGAAACTTTGGCTCAAAACTGGCAGTACAGAAATACTGAAGCGATCACAGTACAGCATGCAACTTCTGTAGACATAAAGGCAGATATTAGCAATGCACTGGAATTCTGATTATTGGAAAATAGTTACTATTAAGAATAAAGAGATATACATCTACAGTCAATGTAAAGACCATGTTTACAACAGTAACATGAGAGTTGTGGTGGCAAAGTGCATAATTAGAACTGGGCTCTCTGATCGGCCTCATCAGTCACTGGAATGAACTGGAAACCTGCAACTCTAACAATGATCCAGGGATGAAGCCAGCAGAGATCCCTGTACATCCCTCCTTGTAACACAATTTGCTACTCATTCATTTATCTCCATTAACAATATACCCTGCACCAAAAACACCCAACATGAGGCAGTAATATAAAAACCTACTGAGCACATTCAGACCATGCCCATACCATGAATGAAAGCAATGCTGCACCTTCCATTGACTTGCACTGCCCAATTCTCTTCACTGTTTTAAAATTAAATTCATAGAACAAGCAAAAAGGGCTGTTACAATGTAAGCTGCATGGAAACCTTGTTGGATTTTACGTGATTGCAAGACGCAAACCGGAGGAAACACGTTATAGTTGAAGTAAAGCAGTAAACAGACAGGAGTGTTCTCTATCCACACACACACACAACTATACATACTACAAGACTGTATTCAATATTATGCTTTTTTTTTTATGTTCCATGGTTTTCCACCATGAACAATACATAAAATACTGAATCGCAGCTCTTAAGCTTTATACCTGTCAAAGTTCTATTTAAATCCATTTAAAGATTCACTTTATCTAAAGTGCTAGGAATCTTTTTAGAAATTGGTGTCCAGCTATAAAAATGCATTACATCCATTAATAAACCTAGATTGAGGCTATATGTAATCATTTCCCTGTTCGAAAATATTGTCACAGAAATGTTGGGAGCTTGAAAGCGTATGGTTTTTAACATCAAAAAGTGACAAAGTTCAAGGGTTGGCTAACAGGTAACCACCTAAAATTATCGAGTTTAGGACTGTTCACGTTTAGCAACTTTTGCGTGCTTAGTATTGTTATTTTAAATGAAGAAGGGAGACAAGCACACTTATGCTAAACATAACAGGGGGACTTTCACCAGCTGATTCAGGAAAATCCAAAGAGTAGCTCTAGCTAAGGAAAATTTAGTAATTTTAGGAAGTTAAGAAAAAGTTGTTTTGTTTTTGACACATTGCCACAACTACTCCGCAGATCTTCTGAAAAGTATGGACAACACAACATAAGCGTCGCAATGGTGTCATACTCTATTGTGAGAGCATTCGTCACACAAAATTGAAAGGGCACAGTCTGACTCCTATCAGCTGATTAAATCTCACAAACAAAGAGCAATCGTTAAATGGAGACACTGGGGTTTTCTTTGAATATTTGGACTGTAGCATCATTACTGCACAGGGGACATAATGCAAACTGAAAGAAGATGCCGAAGTCGTTTCGGTTAACGTTGCCATGACAACAATGTCAAACATGGAAACTACTATGTTTATCCTTTCTTAATCTCAGGACAAGATCACTGTCACGCCGTAAGTACAAAACGAACAGTGTGGCGAAGAGTTTAAGACGTTTTCATTTCAAGGTAGGAAAAATCCCCCCCCTCCTTTTTTTTACACTGTTCCATTGCATTACTAATATGAGGTGTGCAGCATCCGGATTCATTTAGTCCTGTTCAGGACTGCAGGCTGGACTTTGAAAATCTCAGTTACACAGAACAAACTGTGAAATGCAGGCAAACATACAGAAATGAAAAATTAAATGTCGTTTGCAGTCAGTGTGGCGATAAATGAAAATAATCACGATGTATAGCTGAATCGATTTTCTCATCCTCCCCATCTATGATTAATTTACTTTTTAATAGGGCTGATGCAATTATGACATCAGTGTGACTGCATCATTAAGCCTAAATCAGCAATCTACAGTATAACAAAGGTAATGTTTCCAAAGGCTTGATAGTATATAATGTGAAACTACAGCCATATACTAAATGCATGTGTTTTTGTTAACCACAAACAGCTATCAAACACCAACCCTGCTTGCCCCATACCTATACACACACACACACACACACACACACACACACACACACACACCAGCCTGAACACTAGAGAATGCTCAGAGAAAACGAAAAAAACTCCACGCCAGGACTAGGGCAAAGTCATTAAACCTCGAAATGATTTGCTCACTAAGTCTAGAGCTAGCAGGATGCTAACACACACAAACACTGCCTGTACTTCATCCAGAAGGATAGATTCCCCCCCTCCCCCTTCTTAAGATCATTAAATCTGCTCGTTCTTCTCTATATTTGCTTTAAAGTGTTACAGGTAAAACCATGGGACTTTCCTCCATGTCTGTGTGCACGCATTACACGATAAGGCTATGTGCTACAAACGTGAGGTTAGCTAGCTAGGCTACATGACGCTCTCAGCCCGTTTTCAGGGTCGACATTACCACCCGGATTCAGGAAGAACAAGCAGAGCTCACATTCAGACCTGACACACTCCGGGCTCTTCTCTGTCGCACTGCGTTAACTTTCTCCCTCCGTGTGAGTGAAGTGAGCTGCTAAGAGTGTGACACAGAGAGCCACCATGTTTCTCATTCCGGTTCTTCCTACACACACGTGGGGAGGAGCGTTGTCTACCCAGAATACAGCGCGCCGCAGTGCACTCCATGTCCACTCGGTCGCACTAGTGATTACACACACACACACACACACACTCCCTCTCTCTCACTTGGTCGACTGTCTGTGATGTTGTCTCGCATTTAATGTGGAAATGAAAATACACCAAGGATATTTTCATCCTAAGCAACACGTGATGAAAAAGAACCATGTGTTCCTTCCACAAAGTAGAATATTTACACAGGAATGTGTGTGTGCTGTGGAATTACAGTTTCCTGTCACTGGAAGCAAACCTGGAGGCACAGTGGCATAGTGAGTGCTTTCAGTCTGTGCACATGGAGTTTGCATGTTCCCCCCGTGCTTGGTGGGTACTCCAGTTTCCAGGATACCATTACACATCTAAGCAGTTGAGGGTTAAGGGCCTTGCTTAAAGTGGTGGTGGGATTTGAACCTGGGACTATGATCCAAACAACTTGGCACAGGTTTTACTCCAGATGTCCTTCCTAAAACAACCCTCCCATTTTATCCGCACTGAATCTAGTGGCTGGGGTTTGGGCATTGTGTGGAAATCGAAGCCGGGTCTTCCACAAGGTAGGCGATTTACCTACCACTGAGCCACTGATGCCCCTACAGATTAGGCTAAGTGACATTCCCAAATTGTCCATAACACAGTGTGATGGATTGACACCCTGTCTAGGTTGTACCCTGCCTTGTGCGCAAAGTCTACTGGGATAAGCTATAGGCTCCCTTCAACCGTGTACCAAATGAGCGGTATAGAAGTTGAATGACAAGAATGCAACTAAACCAGTGCCAGAACAAAATAATGATCTGCTAATGTTAGAGTATAAGAAATCAAGTGCCATGTTCAAAGCCCTGATGTCAACCCCTGAACCTAAACAACTTTGAGATTAAAATCTAATGGAATGCCTTCTTTTCCCAGAAGAATAAATCTTGAATCGGATGTTCATGCACATGTGGATGTAATAGTTAGGTGTCCAGAAACTTTGGACTATATACAAGTAGTGTGTCAGGCTTTTTCATTATTATTGCGGAAATGAAAGAAATAAAATAAAAGAATAAAATAACTATTGCATAAAAGAGGCAGCACAGTGGCTTAGTAGTTAGCACTGTCGCCTGTCTGGGTTCGATTCCTGCCTCATGGCTGTGTCCATGAAGTGCTTGATGGGTTTCCTTCCAAAGACATTAGCCTTCCAAAGGCTAATTGGCATTCCCAAGTTGCCCGTAGTGTGTGAATGGCAATTTGCCGTTAAGCTGGCAAATCCGACTCCTTAAATAACTGCCGCAGAAACAATGGATATAAAAAATGCATCAAAGTCCAAGGATGTACACCTGATATCCTTTTTTCCACCAGTGTCGGTTTTAAGTCAAGTTTATGATTTGTTTCATATGTTTATGTTTTACCCCCCTTTGTTTTTTAATTTGTTGTTATAGATTTTATATAATGTAGCTCAGTGTTTGTTTTGAGCTTACAGTAATTCTGATTAGGTACTGATTCTATGTGCGGCAGTGATGTAGTGGATAGTGTAAATGAGTAATCACTTTTGTTTTTAAAGAGACAGAATACAAAACCTTTCACATTACTGTATAAACTGCCTCATCAAAAAAAATGTTTTAGAAGTGTCAAATTATTGAGCTGCATCAAGCAAAGAAAAATAACTGCAGCTGGGTTAAGAACCCTTCAACACATCATCAAAACCTGGGAAAATAGTGCTGAACATCAACTTTAATAGTGAAACTAAGAGCATTTCCATAAACACAAAATGTAATGAGAACTCACAGGATTGGGACTAAATATCTGTGTTTATGAGAAAACCACTTGTAGTGTAACTCATCAGGTAAAAAGGTTTCAATTTGCTAGGGAGTATAAAGATTGGACTTTGGAGCAACAGAAAAAAAGTCATGCACTTTCTGGACATTTCTATTAATTTCATTTTGCACACTTTAGCATATTTTCCCATATTTTTCATATACATTATACATTTTTCATATTTGTACAGCTAAGTTCTTAAAATATTTTTCTATATCCTATGTATTATATTTTGTTGTTCTATTTTTCTCTGCAGCTTAAGTTTTCCATATTTTATTCTTATTATTTTATTCTATATTTTATTCTTATTCTTATATTCCCTAATTTATTTCTTATTGATAATTTAGATTTTAAGGTCACAAGCGATCGTACAAGCATTTCACTGCATATCGTACTGTGTATGACTGTATGTGACAAATAAAATTTGAATTTGAAACGTGGTCTGACAAGTCCAGATCGAAGCAATTCCAGATCAATGAGCACGTTAGGGGAAGAAGTGAAGCGCATGAAGCGAGGCACCCATCATGCATTGCTCAAGCTCACTGTACAACATCACTGTACATGCAGTGCAGGTAGTGTTATGATCTGGGGTTACTTCCGTTGGTCAGGTCTAGGCTCAGCAACATTATGTGTCAATAAAACGAAATCAATTGGTCAGGTCTAGGCTTAGCAACGTTTTTGTGTTAATAAAAGGAAATCAGCTAATGACCTCATTGTACTGAATGAATCATCACATCGATGGAGTTGATTGGTTCTGGGAGCATGAGGACATTGTGTGCTGTAATCAAAACTAAATATTATTGAATAAAATCATGAAGTATTTGCCATTTTTGCCCTGTTAGTGTATATTTTTGTGTACCTCATCAACATCTACAGTAGTTTAAGCACTGATTTCATCTGCCATGTTTATAGTTGCAGCTGTACTTTATTTGTCAGAGCCTAACGTCACGGCTAACCTCACAAATAGCTCTGCGGGTTTCTTTTTCCGTTACACTGATGGGGAAACCTACCAATGCAGATTCCAGAAGAGACTGAAGCTGCAATCGAGCACATCATTCCCAGCCATGTGACCTGTAGTAGGGTCTGATTGATTTCACCCTATTTTGAAACGAGACCCTACTCCCAAATGTCAATGGACATTAAATACGCAGTGCTGAGTATTGACAGAGAGAAATCATTAACCCACTTTTTTATCATGCTGACAGAATGCACAAGGTCAGGGATTTCTAGCTTGTTTATCACAAAACGTCAACAAGCCATACTTTTTTTTGATGATTGAATAAACCAAACGAAAGTGCTTTAAAAGCAAGTACATAATCTGTACAATATCTGGGAGTTTAGTCATGTCAACTGAACTTTGTTAGGTTTCACTACTCACCGGAGTAGCTTCTTCAGTCTGAGGGAAGTTGATAAGTTCCTCATGTTTGTATCCCCCAGGGTCAAAACAGTCCTCCCCAGTCATAAAAGGCTTGTTACGTGAACAATGGAGAAGGCGAGATTAGGAGGGAAAGTCGTTAGAGAGGGGCAGGGGTAGGTCAGAGGTTAAAGCATTGACGTAACGATCAGATTCTCCCCGGTTCAAACCCTAGCACCACCAAACTGCCAAACTGAGCAACCCTCAACTGCTCAGATGTAAAATGAGATAAAAATGTCATAAATGTGTTGGGGAAAGAGTTGTTAAGAAGGAACAGCAATAGAGACAGTCGTTAAGGTGTAACGACGAGAGGGAGTAGGGAGTCCTTAGAGAGGATAGGTAGCTCAAGAGAATGGTAAAAGAAGCCACATATGTGCACGTGAAAAATCCTTCTCTCAACAGAGGTGGAGGTCTTGGGCACAACCTGTCTCACGTTTTTCGATACTGCCCTCTTATCGATCCCCAATTAGATCAAGAACTGTTCACAGATCCACTAGGAAAGCTCTTTCTGGTCATTACACCATAACACTTCCCTAATCTCTTTACTGCAGTTTCTTCTTAACAACCCTCCTTACTCTCACCTTCTCCATTGTTCACATAATGAGCCTTTTCATATAGGGTGGGGTCCATTTGACCCTGGAGGATAAAAACATCAGGAACTTATCAACAGACTGAAGAGGCTTCTTGGATGAGTAGTAAACGTTTCTATCAACAAGAAAGAAGTACAGTTGAGATGACTCAACTCCCAGATAATCAAAGACAACCTGTCAAATATTTTTTTATAACACAATAGACTCATTAATACAAAGTTACATATTTACATGCAACAAATTAAAAGAAAACGAAGTTACACTTTTCTCACCTGGCTGACATTAAATAATCATAAGTATGCATCTCCTGGACATCTCATTCCTAAACAATTGGCATCAATTTGGGTTTAGTTGCCTTTTTAATGCTATAACAACCTCCATTTTTCTGAAAAAGCTTTACACTGTATTATGGACCATGCAGTGGCTAGGCAATTTTTAAAAGGCTTTAACTGGAAAATTAAAGTGATTGTTTTTTTTGTTTTTTTGTTTTTTTTAACCCTAACTGATGCAATGAGTACCTTCTCATTTCTTAATCAACTATGTCAAAAGGCATTGAAAATATATTAATGTGTTTCAGAATGGCCTACATCAAGCAAAGAAAACAACTAAGGAGATTACTGAAATAAGTGGAAGGATAGTGCTGAACTTAGTGCAAAAGTCAGGGAAATAAAAAAGAATGACTGATCACTTAAACGCTTGGTGAAATCACAGCCATGTTTAATAGTAAAAGTACGAGTGCTTCTGTACGCACAGTCTCATGAGAACTCACAGAAATGGATCCACTTGTTAGTGAGGCTAATTGGGCTTCTTTTTACCAGGGAGCATAAAGATGTCCAATCATTTTGAACAATAGAAAAACGTCATGTCGTCTGATGAGCCCCAATTTATCCTATTCCAGGGAAAGCTGTTGCATAAGGTAGTATGCAAATAGTGCCATGGAAAATGTCCCCCGTAATCAAAATTGCAAGGATCATGCAAGGATATTCCAGGAAAACATTGTAGGTCAGTATGATTCTTAAACACACAAAATGAGCAAAAGCTTCCTTAATGGACCTTAGTTTGTAGACAGGGGCATTGCCATGCTGTAACTGAAAAAGAAACTACAATCTCAAATTGTCACAATCTTTAAGAAAATATAATCTATAGTATTATTGTCAGCAATGCACTATGGCAGTAAACAGGTTTCAAACAAAGTTATTAAGTCTTCTTATATCTTGCTTCCAAACACAGACATTCTTGTATTGTGTTTTTTTTTTTTTATGTAGTCTTGAGGAAAAGTTCTCCTGGTTTCCTGAAGGACTTTTTTGGCCCCCGATTTCAGTCCAGTCCCTATACCACACCAGTTTCAGAGGAATGTTTTTAGTTTGTGAAGCCACACAGTGACCCATGAATCGTTCAGGAAAAAAACAACAACATCTAACATAAGCATGAGTTAAGTCAGAAATGAGCTTAGTAAGAGCCAGTAAGAAACAGTTGATGACCAATGATCAGGCTGGTGATTAGTATACTGGTGATGCTGAATGCTAAGTGGTTACAACAGACGAGAGAGGAAATGAGGTTGCTGCTGAAGTTGTTAAATACGGTAAACAAACAATTTTTAAAAAGCATCTTTAGGTACTTTGAAGCCTGTCGCAAAAACATTTGTTCAAATCTCTTTAACTTAATCCACATTATTTAAATGTAATGAATAACTGAGGATTGGCTCAAGACTTTGGCACAGTACTGTACATCGACATACATTCATTCCTTCTCCTCCACCAAACTTCACCACAATTCATTTATAGCTGGCAGCACTCATCTGGCACATGTGAGTCCTTTGCTCCAGACAACTTCACCACTCCACAGTCCAGCAGCATGGTGATTTCTTAATCAAATGAGCATGCACATTTTTAAGGAAATCCTTTCAACTTTTGAGTCGCAGACAAGCAATTGTATTTGACTGACGTCAAAGACTCGTGTGCACTAAAAAGTATGGGGCCACATGACCATTAGATCTGACTGTGTGTTCCTTGACAAAACTGCAGCATAAATTTTGAACGACATATTAATTTAGGATGCCTTTCTATACTATAACAGTAGTGTGTCCCTTGACTGAAATTAAGAAGATAAAGCCTGTTTCATAATGACACTGGCCATGAAGTAAGCGAGTTTCATTAATGTATGGTTCATTAAGAACTTGAGTGTCCTGCACAGAGCTCTGAGCAACATGGCCCTCTTCTAAATCTAGAACATGATTTTGAAGTATCCACAAAATGCATAATACAATAGAGCCTGAAAAACTGGTGCTATACTGTATATAGAACCATCAGCCATCAAAACTGATTTACAAAGTTTATACACAGATAGACTGATTTGACACAGATACCCACATTGTTCGCCAATGCCATTTAATTGCTATTTCGACCATTTTTTCACTTTAAGCTTCAAGCTGTAACCTTCACCAAGCACTACTATCACAGTCAACTACGTATACATTACGTTCATCCATGTAGTACTCACATACAGCGTTTGTTCATTACTTTGTATTTCACGCTTGCATTTTGATTTTACAAGTTTTTCTTCTTGTAAACTAAATTCTTCAGCATAAAAGGTAAGTAAAACAAGCAAAATGAAACCAAACCAAATTTGATCAATTAAGGTATTACAACCAAGAAAGGCAGACCACAAGTAAGCATCACACTGTAGCAAGGACAGTCACATCACTTGCTTCACCTCCATCCATTGTCTATAGTGCTTTCCAAGGGGCGTTTTTTTTTTTTTTTGACAATCCTTCTTTTTTTCTTCTTCTCAATTTCACAATATCCGACAAGATAAATTCATCATGATCACCTAGGACAATTTCTTTGTACTTAAAAATAAATAAATAAAGGATCGTACAAGGTAGATGATTGGATTTACTCATGTGCTTAGCAAAAAAAATTGTTGTGCATGCAAACATGCACATCATCAAATATGACAAATTTGCAGATTTTATAAACATATAGTGCTGATTCATCATCATCTCATTGTTATTACCATCACCTAATATCACGGCTATGGTATCTTTAACCCATAAAGAGATGATGTCACTGCCATTGCCAACAGTCCTGATGCTCACCTGTAGTCGTAATCCCTTTAAAAGCAGATTTATCTTATTTCACTTCACTTCTAATTGCAGCATTAGAAACTACTTGACCAGCTTAAAAGAGAACCCCAATATTCACAAAGGCATTTGTGTGTGTGTTTTTGTGCATGCTTTAAAACACTCCATATAAAACCAGACAGTGTAGCACACTGAAAGATGCTGTAAAAGAGTATGTAAACATATTGTTTTTTCCACGCAGAAATGTTAACAGTCCCGGAAGTTAAAATCAGTTCCTTTACTCTTCCATTGCAGACCAAGCTTCCTCAGCTTTCATGTAGTACTGATTAGCCAATCTGCCCTTCATGGCTTCCATGGCGGCATCAGCTGCTTCTGTGAATAGATCGCCTGCGGAGGAAGGACAGGTCAATTGGGTGTGGCGAACCTCACTAGGATGATCATTATATAATCCAGATGATGTTCTACTTCACACACTATGTAAAAAGAGCTCTTAGGATACTTATGAAATGTATTCTAAGAATTCTTTTTACATACTGTGTGAACTAGAACATCTGGATTTTGTGTGTTTTTTGTTGCAATAAATAATAAAAGCAAAAGACATTTTTCACTGAAACAACAAAAAAAATTTTTTTTTTTATAACAATAAAAAAATAAAATCATTAATGAAATAAGAGCACATTTCAGATTGTACGTGTAAGACTGAGCTCAGGTATCTATAACATATGGACAGAGGAATCAACATAAAGATTTTCGCATGGAGATAAACAAAACAAACTGCCTTTTATGACCAGAAGCCGATGCAGATGCATGAGGTACATCAGCAAAAAGCCTGGCTCCTCCGTTTATTCCAATCAAAGATGCTCCTTGTTATTTGTTGGCTCTGTTCACAAGACTGAAGCCTGGGAATTCTTAGGTCAAAGTTCACCTAAATAATGTTGACAGGAATTTAAAGTAACCCCAAATCTGTCTTGTACATCCCACATCCTGCCCCCCCCCGGATCGAGAAGGGATTTCCGTAGGATTTTTTCCCCCTACTATTTTATAAGCTTATTGCTTTTAAGTTTTACACCTCTGACTGATGCCCTGGTATTTCTTCTTCAGTTAAAATTCACTGGTTTGTCAGAAATCACAAACAATCTAGGGCCTCAACAAGCAAACTAATCTGACAGGATTAGGGGTTGTTCACATGTTGCTTCTTTTGCGCATTCAAATGTGTTATTTTAAATGGAGGTATGCGACAAGCCTGTCTCACAACAGAAGGTGACACCGTTGCGCCGTTCGTGCGTCGTGACCGTATTTCTATACACGTCTCCGCCACAGCGAGATTAACAAATAGAATGCCATAAGCATACAACAGATCATGTGACACGAACTAACTAATCAGCTTCACCCTTTAAATCCTCCTGGATCAATTAATGAAATTCACTGTTTTCTTTTAGGTTGAAGGATGAGGTGCACCCAAACACGGTGCACCTTTTTTTTTTTTTTTTACCCCCTCTTGCGCACAATTAAATCTAGTAGCAGAGCTACTGCTTGGGATTTTCAGTGCTGGAAATCCAATTATATCCTGCACCTTCCTTATTGCCTAGTAGAGCTCAGCTCAGTGTTGTTTAGCAACGGCAGACACCATGGGAGCACAAACTCCAGAGCACTTTGGAAGGAAGGAGAAATCGGTGTGGCTGGCATTTTCCAAGCGTTTTTAGACGCGACATATGAAAGACACCTTATACTGCCTCCATCACGCTTTTGGCATCACAAACCTGACTTTTATGCAGTGCAAAGAAATACTGTTTAAACAAGTCACAGCATGTAAGATCCTTGACTGTGCATCTAAAAGAATTAATTTCCACTTAAATAAGGATGCTTTTAAAAGGTGGAGTCAGAAATTCTTTGAAAATGATATTCGAATTGAACAACCAAACAAAATACACCACTCCCTTTAGAGATCCTTTAGTAGCTCGACACTAAAAACTGGACAAAATGACCAACATAGAACAGAAATGCTCACTGTTGCTGATTGGCTGCAATAGTGTTGTGTGGCAATGAATTTGAAAAAAAGGTGCTTTATATTAGAATAACTGATTCGTCCGTGATACAGAAGAGAAGTAAATAAAATCAAATAAAATCAAAATTTAGTTTCACAGCCAAACACGTACCTGCTCTCTGAGGATCCGCAGTAAGGCTGAAACTTCCTTCTTGGTACATCTCGGCTAACCGAGCTAGGAGGAGGTAGCGTGGTTCATCCTGCATGCCATCAAACTCTCCTCCCTCATCATAATCCGTCATGTTGAGTGCACTTTCATACCAATGCACCGCTTCCTCCCAGTCCTGAGTTCTGCACAACGTAAATACAACGAAAAGTCAAATCTCAAGCATCTCCTTTACAGTAAAATCAAAAAACCCTGCAATCTCCAGCTTTACCAGTTACCTGTTAGGCGGGAGGTTGACTCCAGTGTCAAACGCTCTGGCAACTAAAATCATACTGGGTCTGTCTCCAGCCTCGGCAGCCTGAACTAACAGATTGAAGCCTTTCTTTCTGTTCTCCTCATTGTCCTGTTTGACAATCCAGTTGAAATTAATTTAAAAAGCAAGTTCATTACATTTTACCTTACAGGAGAGAAAAAAAAACTTGAGGAAACACCATACCTGCAGTTCAATCTCAGGAAGGACGTGATGTGGCAGCTGCATATATAACTGACCGAGAGCCACGATAGCCTCCAACTCGCCACACATAGAAGCCCTCTCCAGATGATACACAGCAGAATTCTGGTCCCATGGCATGTCTTTTTCAGAGAAGCGTCCTCCTTCATGGTATCGGACCATGGCCAAATGTACCTGATGATGTGAAAGCAGAACTCACATACAGGATTCATGTACGTCGTCAAAAATATAAACAAATGGGTTGCCTATTGTTCTATTTTCACTGGATAATGAAGTAACAAAAAAAGAAAGAAAAAAAAAACACAACTAACATGTATTATTAACTGTATCCAAGAGGTATTTATGTCGCAGGTAGGTAGCTAGATCTATAAAGTGCAAGTAAACTGTTGATTTGATTTAATTAGATTTTTGGGCATTCATTGTGAAAAAACCTAATGCTTACTGTCTCAAATAGCTACTTTTCTTACATGCTTTAAAGAATTTAAAACTTTTTTTTAAATTTCATTTCTCATACAAAGCGTTAATCTTTTCCCCTTCTGCACCACTCTCCAGTCCAGTAGGTAGCAGTATTGCAAAAACTAGCTTATAAACAACAGTATTTGCAGAAGATGGAAGCAGTTTCTATTTTCAGCAAAAGTTTCCTTTTAGACAGGTATCTATCTACCTGTCGATATCAGAATCGCAAACTATACAGTAACAAATTATGTAAGTCTTTTCTTTCTGGTATCCAAGATAAATTGTGTATCAAGAAATTTAATAGAATCCTCTATACACGTACGTAAAAGTAACAACACGCAGCTGTATAGTAAATAAGTGCTGTACCTTGCCCAGAATAGATTTGCCAATTTTCCGTTCAAGAAACTGTGAATTCAGTCTCTCCACCTCTACAGCCACACAGGATGGCCTGTGAACGTGGGCACGGGATGAATGGAAGAAACTCCATTTCTCTTCGGTCAGCTAAAGGGTGAAACAAAAACATATACAGTATATAAACAAAAGAACGATGATATCAGGACTAAGCGAAAATGCTCGGCAATGGTGCTGATCGCTTATACCTAGTACAATACTTATGCGTTTTTTCCCTGAAAAGGCAAGAACCATCAACCTCAGTTACTTGACAAAGCTAAATGAGTCATATAACAAAAAAACTAACAAAAAACACCACCACTACCAGCACTACAAACTGGCACCAAAAAAATAAAGTTCCCCAGGGTGAGATCTGAAACTAAAGATTAAGAAAATAAAGTTTGTTACAGCTTAAGAGCTTTGGGGGAAAAAAAAAAACTATATGTAGAAAAAAAATTATTTACACAATGTTTGCACAACTTCTCCTCTATTAACCTTATATCTCTGTATTTCCCCCCAAGCGCCCTAGTGCTGACATTATCTGGTCTTTGTAACCGAGATGAGGTTGTTTTCTTTTCAGTTCTCAGAATTCAGTTCAAGTTTCAGGCAACTCATCAAGAGATAAAAGCCAATCTGCAATTCCAAGCTGCACACATTTTAAGGAAATATTTTATTAACTAACGTAGTGTGCAAACTGACCCAGAAATGGTTGATTTATAAGAATTCATGCTGATTAAAAAAATAATAAAAATAATACATAAATAAAAAGACACAGAAACCATGAATGTAAACATAAAAAATTTACAAAAATATATGGTTGTGGTGATAAACTAGCAAGCTTCTTCTGATTATAGACGAAATAAAGTCTTTTCAATAAATCACAAATAAACATGCAGCACAACAAAACTCAAGATCCACAATACTGTAATATCAAGAAAAAGAGGGGGGAAAAACACGTCTCTCCTTTAATCTTTTAGGAACAAATGCTTAGGATTTTTTTTTCCAACATCCTCTAGCAACATGCATTGGAGTCCCAAAAAGACTTGGGAAGATCTGATTGGTTCACAAACAGCAGTGGTGTTCAAACCAGAGAGCAAGACTAAATATGGCGCATGCAGGAAAAAATCACCGTCTGAGATTCAGGGAGAGTTAGAGTAACGGAGAGCTTGCTGGCGTTACCCACCACTTTATGCTGAGAAAGGTGAAAGGAAAGGGTGAGTGATCAACATCAACATGGGTATTGTAATTGCTGGGTTGTGAGGGGAAAAAAGCTAGAGAAAGTATGAGGTGAGAAACACAGAGAGGGGTGTGTTATATGGGTTTCTTGATTATGATTCAGGGAAAGGGGGACACACACACTGGATTAGGTGTATTTACCCGACGGACACTGTCTTCATCCGATTCGGAGTAATGCCTGTTGTAGAGAGGTCGAGCCTACATGGTGACGTATAAAAGCTACTATCACAGGGGTAAAGAACTCACAATAATCGATTTTCTGTGGTGTTTAATATACTTAAGTACATTACAAATTATCAATGCTAATTAAATAAACAAAACTGCATCTTTAGGAGTTTGATTTGATCTACAATGCTTATGATGATGATGATAATGATGCAGAAACAGGTTAAAACAAAATACCCTCTCATGGTGCTCCCCTACGTCTCCTTCACTGCGTTTTTCACTTGGGTAACCGCTGTCTCCTCCACTCTCCGAGTCCTGGGAACAAAAGATGGTTTCAGGTCTTATTATATACATTTGCATTATTTATTCATTTATTCTAAATAAATAAATAAATAAATAAATAAATAAAGCAAACCCAACCTTTCTATTCCAGTTGTTTCTGTCCGAGTCATCCATTTCATGCATGCTTGACCAACCCGCTAAAAACAAAAAACACCTTTTTTCAGTTTCAACAAAATATAGAATTCTATTCTATAAGCATAACAGTGCTTAACAGCAAAACATCAACAACGCAAGCTAAAACTATGGCAAATAACGCATCCTAACGGAAAAGTTTTTACCCAACGGGGATCGGCCTGCAAAAGCGCCCAGGCTCAGGGGTGAACACGGAATAGAGTCAGCATCGCTCATGTTCTCGTCAGCAGAAGAAGTCTCCGAGAGACGGGACAGCAGAGGGGGTCCCCGGCTGAGCGACGTAGTCCGCACCCTGGGGGAACCACAGTGCTCCTCAGAGCCACGAAGAACAGTCTGGGCTGACTCCTAACCAGAGAGGAAACAACACATTGCATTCATTTTCATACATCAAAAGTGAATTATCGTTTCAGAGCAATGCACTTAGAATATACTCGTTATTCAAAATGTGATCATTATTGGTGCTTATGGGTGGGATTTCAACAACTGATATGTCAGGTCAGCTAAGAGATGCTTCATTTGTATTAGTTTGCTTTGAGGAATGTGTTTTTTAAATTTATTATAACACTTATTATGGAAATGGCATGTTCATTCAATTCATGCGATTTTTGGACAGAACCTATTTTATCTATTCTCACATGATGAGAAGATTTTCACATGATATTTTTCCTGACTCAGGTTTGTGTTCTTTAGATGACATCTCAGTATTAAATGCTAGTTTTGCAAACGTAGGTTTGGATTACCCTGCCCAGGCTGACTGATGTATACAAAATAAATATACATTCTCTTGTTGAACCCTGGCTCTGAGTCTCATTGTTTAATGATCTGGTCATATCCACAAGGATTACAGTGGAAAGATATTATGTTCTTACGATCAACCAGCAATTTGTTTGCAGTCAGAAGTTTGCATGTGCTCATCAAGACACAAATTTCATCGCAATATTGGAGTTTCAATGATTCCTCAGCAGTGATTATACGACATACATCTTTAATAGAAGACAACTGACGACAGCACAGGGTTAGAATTATACATAATGTACAAGGTTATAAATACACATAACCCACTTAAATTATTAATTCAGCGGTGATTACATTTTCAGTTTTTTATTTATTTATTTATTTTTTTAATTATTATTAGTGGTGATGATTGACTTCAGACCGGTCACTTCTCATTGACAAAACAAAAAGGGTTGGTTTGTTTGTTTGCACTCACTGAATTGAGGAACACATAGTACAATGGGAAAGTCCACAGAGATTAGTACAGATCTGAGAAAAAGGACAGTAAATTTACACAAGTCAGGAATGTCTCTTATAGTGATTTGTAAACATCTGAAAATCTGTTCAAAAACTTGGGAAAAGTTATTGGTAGGAGGAGCGCTTAGACATGGTGTGGAAGAATATCCAGACTGTCAAAGAGAAAACTATCCAATGAGGAAACTCGATGCTCAGGAACAACTCAAAAGCAAAAAAAAAAAAAGTCAAGCTGCTGGAACAACCACTGTCTACACTCATGCAAGTTTGTATCACTATGAATAGGAATATTTTGTCCAAAATCCATACCTTTAAGCTTGACTAAATTTTGCAGACCACATTTTGACCACATGGACCAAAAACAAACAAACAAACAAACAAAAAAGCCTTCTGGAGGAAAGTTTAAACCAGACTAATGTTTGGAGGAGAAAACATAACTTGAGCATTTAATCTAAAGAATCCTGCACCAACTAAAGCATGCTGATGGTAGCATCATCAGGAACAACCCAAAAGCAGAATTCTTGAGAATTCTTGAAACTTGGACAATAGTGAGTGTTTCAACAAAATAGATTTTTTAGCCTAACCATTATAAATAATTTGTGAACCGAATTCTCTGGGTTTTCTTCCATGATAGACATCATAGAAACAAAATAATTAACTGCAAACTCAATATAATAATAATTATAATTATAATAATAATAATTATAATAATAATGATAAAATTATTTTTAATGATATTATTAAGAAGAAGATGATTTCATTTTATGTCACACGTACTGTATAGCTCAGTAAAATAATTTTTTCGCATATCCCAGTTGGGAATGAGGGGTCAGAGCGCAGGGTCAGGCTGGATACAGTGCCCCTGGAGCAGACAGGGTTAAAGGCCGTGCTCAAGGGTTCAACATTGGCAGCTTGGCGGTTTGTATCCTCGACCTCCCCATCAGTAACTTAAAGCCTTAAAATGTTTGAGCCACCACTGCACCGATATAGTATCATGACTTTTATGTTCACAATAAGTGTATATAAACTTCTGACTTTCCACCGTACTTCCTTTATTCAATAATAAACATGTTGCTTTAAGAAGAAAAAGATTTTGTTAGAAATAACAGTTGGTAGTGTTCAGGGTTTATTATACTTAATTCTCCTATGTCGTTATTTGTACACAAGTACTTAATATCAGTAATTTGGTATTTAACATTTTAATTTTAAAGTACATTTTTTAAGCAGGTGAGCTGAAGCTAGGTGTTTAAATTCCAGTCCCTTCCTTCAGTGGTCACTCCAAAGCTACTCTAAAAAATAAAAGATATGCCAAGAATACTGCCTCCTGAACACTAGTACAGGATTTGGCATTTTAATTTTACATTTTTTAAACAGACAGACAAGTATGCTTGTTCTGACTTGTTTTAGTCCACATTTTTGCTATTCCTTCTACTGACTATACAAGCTCTTCCATCTTTTAGCTTGATTAAGTCTTGGAATTGGTACGATTAAATGTGGGATTCTAACAGCTGTCAAGAATAGTGTTTATCATTATACTAACCAGCAGCTTGTTGGTGCAGTCCAGCTGAGAGCTTTCTGCAGGAGCCAGGTCGAAAGGTGTGAGGCCCATACTCTTACAGATCTTGTTACACAGGTGAGAGTGGAAGAACAGGGCCATGCC
>JAAGKR010008576.1:0-30664 GCA_011419295.1 Clarias macrocephalus | reverse complement strand
ACGATTTGGACCAAAGACTCAAAGGTAACGACTCATTACTGTTTCCTGCACATAACCCATGGAGGTTTTGCGATGCTTTGCGCATGCGCGCCCAGTAGAAAATGAACAAATCACTCTTCGAGACTACTCGTTCTTCTGAGTCACGTTAAGGACTCGTTCAAAAAGAATGAATTGTTCACGAACGACCCATCACTAGTAGCGCCTGTAGAAATTAGATGCTCCCTCACATGACATTCTTCAGTATGAAACACAACTATTAAAAAGTGTAATCTAACTAAACTGACATGGTATAAGAGGAACAAAACTCTTCATGAAAAAAATCGTAGAAACGATCCCATATGCATGGCCCCTCCCTACCTGCAGGTCCTTCGGCTTCCTGGGGACCGGATACGGCTGAGAGCCGGGGCCGAAAAAATGTATGTTTCCAAATCCTCCGTAGTCGGAATTCAAGATATCACAATCCATGGAGAACTCTGTAAAGATGGCCACTTGACCGTTTCCAGTTTGTTTGTACACAGCACGTCCATCTGTCAGCACGAGGAGACCGTCGTCGTACGCTACGCTCTGGACATCGTATTTGATTTCATAATACAGAGAAACAGGCAGCAAACCGCCCAGAGTTACGGTGGACAGTACACGCTTCCCCTTATCATAGAAAACCAGTCTCCTGTCGGGAAAACTGACCACAAAGTCACGCACGTCGTCTGTCTTTACTACGAGAGTGAGGTTGTCTGCGTGGTCAGAAAGTCCAGGAAGAGAAATGCGATATATTCCATCATGCAGAAGCAAGAACAGCCATCTGACAAGACAGGGATTTATTGTTGAGTGTTTTGATGACTAAAAATGGACTAGAATTGCTTCTAAAAAATCCAACCAATTTATGTTTCAGTCAACTTATACACTTATTCCTAACATCTCAGTACAAAACAGGAAAGACATTGAAGACGATATTAACCCGTTGTATGGATCAGCGATGATTCTCGTAGGAGCGCTGTTTAAGATGAGGTTAAAGTCCGCTGGATGTGAGCAGTCATCGAGTTTACAGTACCAGACCTGCGTTTAATTAAAAGGTAGAAAAAAACCAAGGAAGTTTATCTAACATTAATAAAGAACCGGTATAAATGTTGATCATACAGTAAGCACAAGGAGAGACACACCTTGGCATCGGACACATAGTAGAGTTTTCTGTAGAGCCAGTCTACAGTCAGGGCTGTGACCTTAGAGTCGCTGGAGTGAACGAGTCTTAGGTCGGAGTGATCTGTCAGATTCCCTGCACCTTTTTCCCAAATCCGAGTCCCCTCTGAGAAGTAGACGAGGTCGGAATTGCGAAGGACGGCTATTCCTGTAGGAAACAAAATTCATGATTCCACCTCGGATGTTCACATTTTACGGTGAACAGTGAACAGTTTTGTATCTGAGCCTCCAATAACAAACTGGACTCCCAAACAATTTTCTTTGCAAATGTGACCACTGTTAAAAGCGCCATATAAATAAAAGTGAATTGAATTTTGTCAATAAGAATGCTACTTATATGCTAGCAATAAATAATGAATAGTTTGCCAATTTGTTTTCACCACATACATACAGTACAGTATACTACTGTATATACAGTATAGCATCATTTTATTTCTGAAGAAATGAGGCAGACCATGACCTCTCGTCTGTTCCAACCACTCAGCATCCAGCATCAGCAGTACACTAATCACCTCCTGATCATCTGTCATCATCTGCACCTGTTTCTCACTGGTTCATGGCTTAAGTTCATTTTTTAGTCATAGGACACTATATGGCTTAACAAACAAAAAAAAAACATTCCTCTGAAACTGCTCAGGTACAGGGACTCGACTGAACACGAGAGGGAAAAAAAGTCCTTCAGAAAGCCTATTACTCAAGACTACATAAAAAGGAAGGGATAAAAAGACCTGTAATGTTCTCTTTTGTCAGATCGTCAGGGAGGCACTCGGCTGCAGCGAACAAATCCGCGTCCTCTTGTCGTTTCCGCAGTGAATTCATCCTGGATGCAAAAATCCAGCGAACGGCATTTTGCTCTGAAAGTAAAAAAAAAAAAAAAAAAATCAATTAAGATAATTTTGGACATTTGATTTAAATTTCTTGTATCAATATTTTGTTAATTTGTGAGTTTGACTCAAGACTTGATTTTGTAAATGTGTGTATGTTTTGGTGTTTATTAGTTAGTTAGTTTAGTGTTGTCATATGCATGTTAACAGAGGTTAACACATGTTAACTGACCTGGGGAGGGTGGCGTGGTCACACTTGCTTCAGCAGCCACTCCCTGGCCTTCACGGTTCACTGCAGCTATGGAAATTCTGGACAAACATAGTAGATGAACAAACCGACCAGTATAAAAATAAATCATAACAATTTTCAATTAAAAATGACATAAGGTAGACACACAATAATATAATAAAACTGTAATAAATTTATCAGAACAATAAATCAGTATTTATGTGCTGTGAGCAAATGGAGATAGAAATTTAGCCAATTAGCTAGCATGCTTATTATGTCATGGTTAAGCTGATGGCTTTTTCTTTTAATACCACAGGACTGTTGAATTCTGCATTCTGATTGGTCAGAACGTGCTGATGAATTTCATGTAACAGCTTCTTTGACAGTAGTCATGGTTGTATATATAGTATATAGTGGTTTGTTTATATGGTAATCACCAAACCACCATAATTGAAACTTTAAGTTTGCTGAAAATACTTTATCCTTACTGTGAAGCGTGGTGGTGGAAGCATCACGTATCAAAACTTTGGGTTCTTCCCGAAAGATGTGTTTTTACACTATGCAAATTTAATATATCCAATAAATGCAGATGATCTAAATCGAAAAACCGAAAGCAGCTCCCTCTTCTTTTTGCTACCGTACATGCTAACATTCCTGGGACCCATGGTGCTATGTCTACATTAAATCTTGCACAAAATGCAAAAAAAAAAAAAAAAAACATAAACTCGCTTTGCTTTATGCAAACAAGTTCTGAACATATGCTGGCGTTCAGTTCGGCATGGTTCCGTCGCTTGTATGCCAAAATGCTTCGTATGCCAAGGCAAACTTCTTGCAAAACTGTAGCTCTAAAGACAAAAATTCTTAATGCTTGTATACCAAGGTACCACTGTATATTTATATAAGGTCATGTGAATCTTTGTTAATCTTGTAGCATTTTGGTTTTCGCTGCAAACCTGTACGTGGTGTTATGGAGTGTTGGGTAGAATGTAATGAAGAAGACATTTCCTGCAGTGCTTAGGGTGAGGCTGTGTGTGCTGGAGGTGAGGTTGAGGTTGTATCCCACGATGAAGCCTCTGGGATTCTCTGGAGCAGACCAGCTAACATCCACACTCACTCCAGAGTCACTCTCCACACTCTCGATCACAGGACTGGTGGGAACTAAAAGCAGTTAACGTGTGACTTATTGGAAGAAGAATTTCATAACCAAATTATAAAAGTGAAGCATCACAATACTCAAGCAATACCCAAGGCATTAGAATGGATTCTAGTGAACCACTTTGTGTACATGAGTAATTTTATGACCGAAAATAGCCATCGTCATCAAAGAAACCTTGTAAAAGGATATTTGAGACTTATTAACACATTTAATAAAAAGGTTCAGATGGTTAATGTTAAAAATATCTAAATGGCACCAAAATTACAGGAAACATCCAAATTGCTGAAATACCTCCAAATGACTCGGTCCGGTAAAACTGGCTCTCTGGAGAAACAACGTACGTCTCTGAAATCACGGCCCAAATCCTGAACTTGTACAGTGTGAATGGCTGCAGGTCCTCCAGTGTGTATGTGGGTTCTGTTACATTCTACAGAAGAAAACACACACACCTTTACAGTTTAGTTACTAGTTAAGAATAGTGCTTGTTTGAAGAAGTTAGAGCAATAATATTTGACAAAATCAGATTAGATTAGACACAGTGCCCTAAATGTATTTGCTCTTCCAGAAACTTTTTGATCCATTTGAAAGCAGGAACAATATTGTGGCCTAGTCAAAGTCAGATTGCAAATCTGTCGCAACAAAATCTTAAACCTTAAGATTTAAGATTAAAGGGGGGGGGGGGGGGGATTTATGCAAGGCAAACAATAGCAGAAGGCTAAACTATATGCTTATAAGCAGTCTCAGAGATGCTAAACAGTCTGACTTCAATGAGTTCATCAGACTATTTTAATTTTGACCTAGATGTCCAGCTCTTACTTCTTTCTGTGTCCAAACCCCAGCTTGTGTAGGACCTGTCCACTGAGGAATGTAAACCACAACGTCGGTACAGTTGAGAGGGGTCCAGCTTAGTGTGATTCTGTGAGAGCCGATCCAAGTCGTGTAGGGGGGTGGAAAAAAAACTGAAGGGGTATGAGACATCATTTTAATCATTTTAATGTAATGCATAAGAATGGTTTCATAGCAAAATGAGATAAAAGCTACTTTTGTATGTCATTTTGGAAAAATAGTTTTTTCTCTGCCGCACAAAGTTATCTGTAACAAAATAATTCAATTCAAAACCACTTTTAGAAGCTTTAAACTTCCATGTTTTAAGCAAGCTACAACAAGTAGTGGCCCCATTTTCGAGCAAAAGCTGATGCTCCTTGATCAGCCGATCATCAGCCAATTAATACTGTAGATGTGCGTTAAGTAAATAATTATTGCTTTTAGTGGAATTCTAACAATATGAAAAAAAAAGCAACAGATAAATGTTGCTTAATGTCCATGATACTTTCTGTGAATAACATTTTATAGATAACATTTTGTAGTTGAATTTAATACTAAGAGTAACATACACTATGGTATTTAATTAATGTTAGCTAGTTACAGTGGTGCCATTATGGTACATCTGTAATATATTTTGGAAGGATCCTGGTATGTGGATCCATGTACGATACTACAGTATATGTACTGTTGTACCAAAGTATGTATCATGATAGCACAATGTACTGTAGTGTACTACATTCAGCAAATAAGCACCATTCAAATTTCTTATGGGACCGTTGGGCTGTCCAGTCAGCAGTGAGAAAACAGTGATGCAGATGAGACAGAAATCAGCTAATTGATGGAAAAGTTTTAATTACTTATACCTTAATGGAACATGTACTTTCTAATTACTATTCATGGTGTGTGCTGGCTCCAAAAAGAATTAGCAGTCATTTTAGAAGAATAACTCTTCAAGAAATCTCCCAGATGCTCCTGTAGACATTCCTCCAATCATTCCTCTTGTTCATTGGGCTATAAATCCTGACTCTGCAGATGGACACGAGCTTCCGTGCTTCACGCTCTCGGTTCCAGAATCAATAGCAGCAGCTGAGTCGCAGGTCGTCCAGAGTGTTCTTCTTGTTTTTTTTTATTTATTTTATTTTAAATATAACCTTAGGCAGTATACTACAGTATGATACTGCACACAGATTTTGGCCAGTTATTGTACTTTATTATTTTTTTATTTGCTTCCTACATTAAAGGCTAAAAAGGCATTGAAGCTTCAAATGTCATTTGTAGCCCGTGGCTGTTAATTGAAGTGTAGTTTCATTAATTCTTAGCTTTTGTTTACCAGTATTTAATTTTAGTAATAAAATACTGGCAGAGGTACACAAAACCCAAATTTTCCAGTCAAACTGAATATTACAGATAATATGGACGCTACAGGAAAGGGCTTTATGGTCTAAAAGGCACCATGTATAAGGAGGTATTTAAGTGTTAAGTATTTACTGTAAATACTGGCTTTTATTAATCAGTGTTACTCACTTTGCTCATTACAGTCTCCGAAAGTACTTTCATCTACCTGGAATAGAAATATTGAATAATCAGAACCCAAAAAAGCAACACTGAGGAAGGGAATGATCTGACACAGCTACTGTAAAAAAAAAAAAAAGAAGAAAAAAGTTAACAATATAATTATAAGTATTTGTAAATATGGGATATGCTGTTTAAGACGCTTAGTTTAAGTAAAACATTTGAATGGTGCAAATGTTTTAAAGAAGGCTACACGTCCATGAATGACGACCCCGGTCGATGTGGGGGTTATTGCCACCCTGCACAGTCCTGACCTTACTCTAAGCCATTTCCATATGTTTGGGCCATTAAAGGAGTTCCTGGGAGGCTAGCGTTTAAGCCGTTGAAGCAGACAGTCTGATCGCGGCTCCGATTAACTACTTTCTACCTTGATGGTGTCCAAGCAAAACAATGGGAAAAATGCTGTAGTATAGCAGGAGATTATATAGAGAATATATATATACTGTATAATATTATATTATATTTAAAGGGAGCTTTTATTCCCTTCTGTTAGTGTTTTCGTTATTTTGCACATTTTGTCCTGGATTTCACTTGAATACCACATGTAAGTGCATCATGACCCATATCATGCATAAATTTACATACTGTATCATGATATGATGTTTTTTGTCAAACTCATCATATTATATACCTTGATATTTAAATAAAACTAGACATGTTTTAGCAATCAAAACCTGAGAGTATGAATTCCCTTCCACAATTATACCTAAAGGTTTATTGATCGGAATCAGTTACATTAACCGTTAATAATTAATCATAAAATCATTATCTGTATTAAGATTAACACATCCATTGAACATTTACCTTCACCTGCGCATCTTCTTTGATAGTTTCAGTATCAGCATAAAATATTTTGAAACAAAATTTAAATTAGACCCAATAAATAATTTTTCCCAGTCAATATATTTCTATTGGAACAACGGATTGAGATAAAACAAAACAAATTTGTTAACTAAATGTAATCAATCACACAAAATATAATTCAATATTAAATATTAAAATACACAAAAATTGCACAAAATATTTCATCATGTCTTACTTGAGCTTCTTGAGGCTGATCACCTGATGATGAAGGTCTGAGACAGATGAGGAAGAAAAGCAAATATGACATAAGACACTGAATATTTCCTTCTCTTCTTCTCCGGATTCCGTGGTTCATTTTATGTACGTATTTACAGCCGTTTCCACACTTACTGTATAAATCCTTTAAAGTTTACGCCTAAACAACAAAATATAACAGCTATACTACACTCATAAAACCAGTGTTTTCTGGTACTTTATTTCCATTTCCCCTCCTGCTATAATCCGTCTGCATTTTCAGCCGCATATGAAGGAAGAGTAAACAGGAACAGGCCCTTCCAGACGTGTATGTGTCATGCACACTTGGCAATGATCGCAGTAGTTTTATTAGATGAACTGAACTATGGACTCGGACTAGGTCTTGGATTGGGGCGCTTATCTTTTGACTTGGTGTGAACGAGGGTGAACGAATGTGTTGTGTGTGTGTGTGTGTCTGTGTGTGTGGCTAAAGGCTGAAAGGTGATTCACTTTCTCTGCTTCACAGCTTCTTAGACAGGATGTGAGCTCTTGAATGCTGGGTGAGGGACAGAGACTCTGAATCACCTGCTGGTTTACAGTATGTCAGGGATTATCAGGAGGTGTGATTATATGGGTAACTGAAAATAGTTAAACAGGAACCTGCTATAAGATTTAGTGAATGATTAATTCATTAAGTTTTGCTCTTAAAAATATGGAATGAACCACCACACTGTATTAGCACATGAGCAAATACATAATGACCACCAAAACAAAGTAAACCTGTGGATTCTTAATACTTCAACTATATAAGGGGTGTTAGACAAGACAAACTAGGACTTGAGATTAGACTAGGCTCAAAGCACAATGCGGTGATGAAACTCAGAAGTATTCGCAGTAAAACATTTGAATGGTGACCACTCACATCTGCGAATGAGACGTTCTCGGCCGAGGTGGCCCGGACCCCACTGCAGCCGTTCTGATAAACATACGGCGAGTGGAACGCCTGATCCTTGAAAATCAACGGATAACTTTCGCCAACTTGTGGAAGAGACGCATCTGTCTGTGAGAACTGTACACACACTCATTCACCAACACCACGTGCACATTACAGGAGTTATTGCCATCACAGGAGTACAGCCCTGACCTCGCTCTAAGCTATTTCCACGTTTGCACTATTAAAGGATGTTCTGGGACACCAGTGTATCCAAGCACTAGTGAAACACTGGGATAAGTGCATTAATGTAGCAGAGGATTATATAGAGAGAGAAATAAAGGTAGTGTTTACTCTCATAACTATGTTCTGTCATTCTGCACAATCAAAAGTCCAGTTTTGACTTGAACACACTTTGTGTATAAGAATAGAATCAATTTACGTATACATTTCATCCTTAACAAAGACAACGTGACTTAATTGATTGTTGCCTAAATAATCTAAAGCTATCTCACTTACACCCACTCATCGTCTATACTGCTTTATCCTGTATACAGTGTGGTTGGGGCAGATAGGGCACGGGGGGGGGGGGGGGTGGGCATGGGGATGGGGTACACTTTGGACAAGGTTCCAATCCATTACACACATGCACACACACTCACACTCATTCACATACTATGGGCAGTTTGGGAATCTGCGTGTCTTTGGGAGGAAACCGGAGTACCCAGAGAAAACACCCCAAGCATGGAGCGAACATCCAAACTCCATACACACAGACACGGGAATCGAGCCTGGCCAGGAATCGAACCAGGACCCTGGAGGTGCAAGGCGACAGTGCTAAACACTTCACCTCTAAAGCTAACTAACCATAGAAATATCTTTAATCTCTTAAATGCTAGCATGATGACAAACTAGCAAAATATCTTGCCAGATTGTCACAATACAAATAAGATAGATGCAAGTTGTACTGTAGCTAAAAGTGTTCTGATATTTGTGTGGAAACATTTTTATTTATTTTGTATGATGAAAATCAGACATTTTCTCCATTTCTAAAACAGACTGATGTGCTATACATAAGCCCTTTATTTATTCACTCTTAGTGTTTGCTTTTAGCTTAACATATGGTAAGATTAGAATTCACTAGATTTACATTGTATATTAGATTTGGAGTTGGTGGTAACCCTGTTGTCAGTCTTAGCATTGTTATTTGGATAACTTTTATTTAGCCAATTTATCGTTTGTATCGAGCTAATTTCTATTGTGAGATATATTAACATATTTGTACGCTAATGACTTTCAAGATCAGCATCATCCACTATTATTATAGTCTTCTATTGGCCTTATATTGCTTATTCTACTGTACTTGTGGAGGGTGTCGATGATCAAGTCAAGTCAGCAGCCTTATCCATGATTATGGGTATGTGTACAGAACTAGACTGAAATATGTTATTTTTACTGCATGTATAGTAATTTACTAAAAGTTTAAATTAAATATTCTAATATTTTGAGGTACTGGATTTTGTTTCGTAATTTGTTAAATTTTCATCTAAATCAAAGGGAAAAAAGGCTTGAACTATTTCACTTTACTTATTATTATTTCACTTTAACCTATAATAATTAAGATTTTCACTTTTTTAATTAAATGATAAAAAAAGCCACAATGTAATTTTTTTTTGTTAGATATACTACACGATGTATGTTTTTCATATCTGTAGTGTGGGCTAGAAGGAATCAGTCCCAAGCCTCACTGCTTCACCTGCTTCTGAATATTACCTCTTTACAAACACTGGGGGTGCTGTGGCATTAAAAAACAAAAGAATAATTTAACACAGTTAGTCCCTTACATACTAACATTTGAGTTACGATCTTTCGAATATATAAACACGTGTTTGCGCGTGTTTAATTGCAGAAGTTAGATTACATGTCCGGCGTAAATTTTTTCTTTATCTCTGAAAGACAGAGCTAACCCAGTCCCGCTAGTGCATTTATTACTTAATCATATAAAACTAATGTAACCTGATAACTGTTTTAAAATTATTAGTAAAAGCATACATTCCTGCTGGCTGCTCACATTGGAGAAAGGACCAAGATCTAAAAATAACTGTATAATATTAATATATAATATTTATAGAATATCTCTAATAGATCTGTATAATAGTAATAATAAATCGAATGCTTTATTAAGACTCTGAGGTATTGTTTGTGGCATGATGTTTTATGAACATCAGCTTCAGAGTACAAAGCAGTACTTCTAGTGTCCACTGGGAGGTGATATGAAGCAATAATTTCCCATCTGAACATGATTGATTTTATGTGTACAAGGTTGCGACACATTTTTTAGGAGTCAGTCCTGTGTATATAAATACTGTATGTACTGAATACTGAATGTCAAAGCTAGATCCTGACATATGCATATTAATTATATAAAACAAAATGCATTCTCTAAAGCATGATAAGATGTAAATGTTACAAGGACAGGTTGGTAAGCATGCTCATAGTGCCATGTTATTTAACGGAATGTGAATTTGGTTGTAAACCAAAATATTTTAGCAGTGTACCCGGAATGAGCCGAACACTTCTCAGGAAAACTCAAGGGCCAACGTGTAAGAGCCCAAATGTGCAGTTCCTTAAATGTCCACTAGTGGCTGGCTCCAAAAAAATGAGTCAAACCCTACAGGGCCTCATGCTTAACTTTACAACAGCAATAAATAGGTTTACTAGCTGGTACAAAGAAACGGTTTTGGTTTGAACCTCCAGTTCTGTAATTGTATTGAACCCCAGATTTCACAAGCGCATTCGTAACCAAACAGATGACGAGGATGCTTTAACTTCTGAGTACTCTGACATTTCCAGCGCGAGTGCCGCATGTTGACGGTGCAGCAAGTGAATACAATGATAATGCAATTTGCTTGCACAATATGCAAATAAGCAACCTTCATCAGAGCTTATTTTTTTCTTGCTTTTCCTGAGCGGATGAAACCAGTGAGTGTTTTCGTTCATTTGCATTTCAGGCTGTGTGGCGAGAAACACTGACTGACCTTTAAGTTGAGAGCTTGTTTAGCGTGTTGTGCTGAAACAGGAAGCGTCCGCGTCGAGGAGATGAGAGCTTTCATTACTGGATGCAGGATATTCATTTTATAATGACATTGTCATTTTGCGTCTTGTCAGCCAACAAGCTGAACATCTTGCCAAGTAGAGACATTTAATCCAGAAAATACCTCATGATGTGAGTATAAACCTGGAGGTTATTGTAAATGAGGCCAAAATCCAATCTGATAAACAGATTGTCTCAGTTACACGCCAAATGTGCCAAAATGTTAGATCATGACATTAAAGGACTTGTCTAGATCATTTACTAGATTATGATCACTGATAGGATGTTGGCCTAATACGTTCAAATCTGAGGAATTCAGAGAGCCACTGCTGAGCACTCTTACAAGCCGGATTAATAGGAACACCTGTACCATTTATTAAACAGCAAAGTCTTACAGAAACACTCGTGGATTATTATTATTTCTAAACAAACCTTAACACAACAACTCCATAGAAGCTAAAAACTAACCAGCAAACTAAACCAGACACCATTTTGTCTGGTGATCTCTCTCCTTGCGCTTGTGAAGTGACCATTTTATGTCAGGTAGCATAATTAAGGGATAAATGTTTGATCACACAAAAATATCCAATATACAGTAAGTACCCTACATACGAACATTTTTCAAGATACGAACTTTCAAAGAGTCAAGTTAAGCCTTTATTTGTCACATATACATTACAGCGTAAATTTTTTCCATATCCAGCGTAACTGGGGTCAGAGCGCAGGGGCCATGATACAGCGCCCCTGGAGCAGGTAGGGTTAAGGGCCTTGCTCAAGGGCCCAACAATGGTAACCTGGCTGAGCTGGGAATCGAACCGCCGATCTTCCGATCAGTAACTCAGTGCCTTAGCCCTCTGAGAGTTATAAACATTTTCGTTTGCGTATGGTCAGTTACATAATTTAGATCACATGTCTGGGATACATTGTCATGTGTGTGCAGCGTGTGTCACAGGATGCACAGAAGCAAGCTTAAAAGCAGATGATCAAAGATGATACTGCAAGCAATAACGATGGAGACAAAAGTGAAAATAATTGAGAAAATGGTCTTTGAGATTGTTCTTGTAACATAAATCATTTAACCTTCGGCTCGATTCTAAAGAACAAAGACAAGATCATATAAGGAACATGGAACAATTTTTTTTCCTACTGTTTATAGCCAATGATGTCAGTATCCAAGTATCTATACAATGTTTATTTGATTTACAAACAAACTGTACTTACAAACAAGCTCTCGGAATGGAACTCGTTCATATGTTGAGGATTTGCTGTGTTCTTTCATTCATTTATTTTCTGAATGATCACAACCAAATATCACAACCTGAAGCTTTTTCCAGGACTTTTTTGGTCACGCAGTGCGCAGCACCCTAGACAGGGTGCCGATATATCACAGACTATAAGACTGTATCACATAGTCTTTCAGCTGCTCCCGTCGATGGGTGTCACAGCAGACCATCCGATCCACACACAACTTGGCACAGGTTTTACGCCAAATGGCCTTCCTGACGCAACCTTCCCATTTTATCTGGGTGTGTGACCAGCATGGCATCCAGTGGCTGGGGTTTGGGCATTGAGTGAGCCTTCTGCATGGCATGTGAGAGACCTACCACTGAGTCACCAATACCCAGGAGAAAACTGAAGTACCCCGAGTAAACCCACCAAGCAGATCGACTCTACGGGAGTCGAACCCTCGGCCCTGGAGGTGCTAACAACTACATCACAGTGCCGCCTTGAACTTGCATTACTTTTGCTTATTTAAAGCACATATTGTATTGGGATTCAGTTGAACTGGTGCTTTTGTTACATTTTCATTAAGCTGCTCATGATATTTAGTACTATACAGTTAGCCTTTGTTATATTCTTACTGTTGAGAAGAATATGTTTGCTCAAAAGTTTATATTTTTCTAATCAGTTTTTTAAAATAAAACCAGTTTAATCATACATGCTAAACGCATGTATGATTAAAAAGCATTAAAATGCTAAATGCATGTGCAGCATGTGTTAAATAACAGAATGTAAACTGCACTGGAAGTCTTTCTAAACAATGTTTTAGTTTTACTAAAGGGTACTTTAAATGTCCAATGTCTGGAGTTTCTCAAAATACGGAGACTGTTGTCTGGTCTCCCATCATGTGTTTAGTAAAATTAGATTCACTGTTGTTTAGCTTGGGGGTATTACCTGTCGCAGACATGCTTGCCAGACAAAATGACGAACGTTTCGATTGTAGGTCATGTGACCAAAGAGCTGCTGTCGCCATTCAGTCATGCTAGTTGGTTATTACATTTAATCCAACCATCACAAATTTTCAGCTTCGATTTCTCGAAATAGCTGAGAGAGTTGTTTAATTTAATAACATTATTTAGAAGCGAATTTCAAGTGAGTTTCAGATATTTCCAGACTTAGAAGCTGTTCTGTTCAGACCATTCAATGGCATGAGGTACTGCTTAAAACACAAATGATTTCATTTCATACTTCATGTGTGTGTCATACCCACACATAAACTTTTATTCATCTCAGTTTTCAATTACACATTGTTCATTCTGGAACTCCTGTGTAATTTATATATATTTATATATTTCTATTTCTATTCTATTTTATTCTGTAACACTTTTTTAAAAATTGAAAATAATTTTCATTTTATTTTTTCAAATGTATAAATTTTTATTTGATTACATTTTTATTTCTTTAGTGCAATTTTTTGTAAAATCCTTCTATCCTCTTCTATCTTAAAATTTTAGGTCATAAGTATTGTATTGTATTTCACCATGTCTTATACTGTGTATGCTTGCGTACGTGACAAATAAAATTGGAAAATTTACAATTTGCCATTTTTATTTACTGCAGAACTCTAGCAATGTTGCTGCCTGTGAGCAGAGTACACAGAGTACTCAGAGTACTCACTCACTGTCTGTAGGCTACAGGGTCGGAGGGTCCTGGAGGCTTTCCCAGGAGACTTGGGCATGAGGCGGGGTAAACCCTGGACACCCTGGAGCCAATCCATCACAGGGCACACACGTACTATACACAGACTCCAACAATCATTCAAACACTTTGGGCAATTTGTGAACACCATTTAGCCTAATCTGCGTGTCTGTGGACTGTGGGAGGAAACCGGAGCACCTGGAGGAAACCCACCAAGAACATGCAAACTCCATGCACACAGACCCGAGGCGGGAATCGAGGGGGTGCAAGGATTCAGTGCCAACCCCTAAGCCACCGTGCCACCTCCTACACAGAGTATAGTATAATAATATAGTGCATGGTATGTAATAGAAGAACAATCAGTTCTTGGCACGGATACAGTATAAACTGGTCTTGTTTTCCATTATGCCTGGCAGCCCTCCAGTCCGTAAAAGCAAATTAGTAATGCAACAGCCGGCCGTCCCTTCCTGCTGAAATATTAATGAGTGTAGATCTAACATGTGTCGCTATGGATGCTTACTGTATGTCCATCAAAGTGCCTGGGTCTATTGAAATCAGGACTATATGGATTTCCACAAAGCTCATGTGTGATGTGTCGTGTGTGATGAATCAGACAGATATTTCTAAAGCTGTTGCTCTAACAGCCACACATGCGAATGATCTCATAGTCAGTCTCAGTGATCTCAGACAGTTTTAATAGAAGAGCTTTTTATTTTAACATGATAGTCATTATGCCTGCTGCATCTTTCACAGTTGACTCATTATATATTAAGGTTATATGGTATATCTCAAAGAAGAGGAGGAAGAGGATTTTGGATTCGGGGCATCTGATAAATTTGAGTTTTTAGGACAGTAATAAATATTGTAGACTGCTCTCACTGGGTCAGCCATCCACAACTATGCGAAGCAGGTTTTATTTAGAGTGAGGAGGATTTGTGCGAACAAAGAAAAGTTATTTTGGGAGGCTCTCATTGGAGTTGGTGAGACACACACACACACACACACACACACACACACACACACACACACACACACACACACACACACACAAAAGCATGACAGGAACAACTCAGTTACTGTTTTAAGTTGCCACTAATATGATTGAAGTCATCCTCCTCTTCTATCATGGCCACGCCCTAATAAACACTCTACTAGTACGTGAGGCGTTCAAGTCAAACAGGGAATGTAGAATAATGTGTTATGCGTGTGTCCCAGTGTTTTACTAGTCCCAGATGAATTCCTGTAATATGCAAGTGGTGTTGGTTAATGATTGTGTGTGCACGGACAGATGTGTCTCTTCCGCAAGTTATCCATTGAGTTTTGATCCACCGAGGTGTTCAATTCGCTGAACGTTCATGGAAACAATGACTGCTGTGGGCTCTGAATCTTCAAGTTTTACTGCTGCCAAGAGTCTCATCACTGTATTGTTCTTCAAGCTAGAATTTCCCCAGAAATTTTATCACAGGTCCCGGTTTGACTTGAACACCCCGCCTTCCTTGTTTTGCTTCTACCTTTAGTAGAGATACCAACGTTAATGTTAAAATAGTTAGTCATCTGTTCATATCTTTTCCTGATTAAAGAATAAATTGGATGCTTTTAGTCAAAACTCTGTGTGAATGGCCCAAGGGTAATGTTTACATTTACATGGTCAAATTAAATAACTTTCCTTTGGAACAAAAATGGCACTAGCAGAATTTCCAGTCAGTCAATTTCCAACTTACAGAGCTGACAGTATTGAAGGAATGGAAAAAGGTGCCAGATTCAGCCAGAAGCACAAACAGTAAGATACAGTATTCTGACACTGACTGGTCGTTCATTTCTTTCTTCCTTCTTTGCACTGGCTGTCTCGTTTTTAGAACATCAGGTGATCGCATTCCTCTCATCTCATTGGAAAAGTTGCACCTTTCCTGACCTGACAGTGTCCCGACACAATGCAGAAGTGTTGACAGGACAGCTGGGTGTCCCCTTGTGTTCCTTTTTTATTGTGAGCTGAAGAAGAATTTAAACTAAAGAAAGATAATTCCTCTGAAGGTTACACTCCAAGAATGAGCTTATACAGTACTCTCTATAGTAATATGTCAAGAAATACCTGATCCCTTGTCAATTATTTAAAGCCTTCTCATCCAGTCCCATATAGTTTCAGACCCATAGTCGCAGGTAATCTTCTCTCTTTCCCTCACTTCATATGCAATAGCACGAAAAACCTTTCAGTCACAAAAGACACCACTGAAAAAAACCTCCTCTAAAGTGTTTATTGTTCACGTACTAGCCAAAGCCAGAGGTTTTTTGGATATTAGTGTGCTGTATTTTGAGCTGCTTTACTGCCATCACATACAGTACATATTTATATTGTATTCAAATACATAACAATATAACAAATGTACAGCCTAGATGGACGACGTTTAGAATGTGTTGAACAAATTTGAACACTTAGCGATAAAAATAATGCTATAAAAATAATAATCCAAAAAATTTTGTTTAAATAAAACTTGGTTTCAGAACAACAAAAAAAAATACTTAAGAGTCTATTTAAAAAAAAAAAAAAAAATGTTTCTTTAAAATTGTTTGAAAAGGCTTGGGCTTGTATGAATGGAAACCTTAATGTAAAATAAACTAGTATATCCTGTAAACAAATATAATAATATTTCAAGTGTCTTATTAAAATATTATATTCAATATTATATAATAATAAGTTATAGACTTACATTATTACAAAAGTCAACAATTAAGGTGTTGGTAAAAAAAATACGGAAGGTATGCTGGTTAAACATAGCAAATGCACATATACAGTATGTATGCAAGGGACATTCAGGTCAAACTGGGACTTTTGATATCCTTTTCTGAGAGTAAAAACTCGCAATATTTCTCTATATAACCTCCTGCTTCACTAATGCACTTATCCCAGCGTTTCACTAGTGCTTGGATACCATCAAGGTAGAAAGACCTCTCATGATCACACTGCCTGGCACCATTGAAATTATATACTGTGGCTAAGAGTCCCATCACTGTACTGTGCTTGAAGTCTCCTCTAAATGTCAATCAGTTTTACTCCTTTATTTACCAAAATTTTAATCACAAGTTCCGGTTTGACTTGATCGCTCCTCGTACATAAAGAATAACAGATAAGCATTATTTCCATTCTGCATACATAATCTAATATGCTATTAAGGTTATATGTCACTAATTAAACTCAATAGATAAGCTCAAACTTAGCTAAAAAAAATAATCATTGTTGCTTTATATTTGTGAGTTTCATTTATAGTAAATAGTTTGAAGGATATAGAGAATGAAGTTAAGGGCACTGGTGAGTAATGCAGGCTGGCCCTTGTGGGAGCTGTTTACGTACGTGTATGTCCAACCCATGTTCAGTTTGGCAAAGGTCACACGAACGGTGACCATCACCCTCTTCCTAGTCACACCGTGACTTTTCCCCTCCCCTTTTGTACCTCATATAAATTGAACATGACAAAGACAAACACACAACTGTTCTGCTCTCTAGCTCCTCGAAAGATAACGTCCCTTCAACTTTCACACTTTAGCACCTTTCTCCACTTCTGAAGGTAAGAAAAACTTCATTATGCAATGTCCTCTCTTCTTATTTTACTATCCAGGACACGGTAGATACTTGCAGATTTCTTAGAAAGCTTACATTTAGAGCTTTGATGATGCGCTTTCCGAACCAACTACACTTTGGTGAACATGTTAGTCTGGAAAAAAACATAGTTTAAGTAAGAAACCCTGTAAAAATCAGGTGTTACAGAATGATAGGGAAAACGCATGTGAAGGTCTCAACCTGTTTGCATGTTGTAATAAACTGCCTCCGGGGGATTTGTCTTTATTCAAATGACTATACAGCACAAAGACAGGCTTTGTAAACATACGGAGGTTTCAGTTAGCTGTTACTGTAAAATTAGCTGTAAAATTGTTATGAAGAATTTGTCCTGTAATGTAATATATTATTAAAATATTAGAGGCAAATTTCTGATTCAGAGTTATTGAAACAGAAAGAATCAGTGTTCACCATTGTTATTGCTGTCAAGATAAATCTATAAAAAGTCAAAAATTCTAAAGTATTATAAGACATCATTTCTTCTTCTTATATCACTGCAAAATTCCAATTATGTTTTATATCAATACGGGTGGCTTGAATTTACAGAAAATTTACATTAAAAAATTCTCTCACAACAATGTGAGATTTTAGAATGAGTGTTAAGAAGGTGAACGTGCATGAATACTGGCTTAAACAATATCAAATTCAAGGAATGTTCCAGATATCAGATTCACACACTTCAGTTAACTTTAACTTTTGCCTCATCAAAGACTGTAACTTTATCCCTAGATAAAAAATTACATTTTGCCAAGATAAAGAGGCCTTTAATTTCATACTCAACATATGCCAACTTTGAACATGATCAGGATAATGGAATTTAAAGTCTAGGAATTTCCATGACAATTGGGAAAGCGTCCTAAATAATCCACATCCTGAAAAAACCTGAACTATGGATTAAGGGCGGGAAATACAAAACCCACAAAGCTGTGATCGAATTGTTGAAAAGAAAATATTATGAGGGGCGTTCAAGTCAATCTGGGATGAAATGTCTTGTGCATGAAGGTTTAAAACTGATAGATATTTACGTTTAAAGAACATTTTATATCAGTGAATGACGATCCCGGCCGTGTTGGTTTGAAGCCAGCGAGTGGAACGTCTTATCCTTTAAAATTGTCAGATACAGTAACTTGTTACCAACTTGTGGAGGAAAGAGACTCATCTGTCTGTGAAAACTGTACACGCAATCATTCACCAACACCACTTGCCCATTACAGGAACTCGGCTGGGAGTTATTGCCACATCCCCTAAACCATTTGGGCCATTAAAGGAGTTCCTGGGAGGCCGGCGTTTCAGACATGAAGTCGGCAGTCTGATCCTGAAAACTTTCTACCATTTCACTAGTGAAGTGCTGGCTGTTTTGATGAAATGTTTTAGTGTAGCAGGCGACTATATAGAGAAATAAAGGGAGTTTTTACTCTCATAACTATGTTCTTTTATCAAAAGTCCCAGTTTGACTTGAACACTCCTAGTTTCTTTCTAGCTAGTTCCTTTTAAAACATTTATTAGTATTTACAAATATTTACAAATATTTAATAATTAAAGTTAATTAACTCATTGCTAATATTAATATTAATATTGTCATTAAAGAGAACCTTTAATTACCCCTCCCCCCCCTTCAGTTTTAGTCAGGGTGTGTTTGAGTAGGGAAATCCCCAACTTTTGTTGAGTTTTTATGCTCTAAAATATCCAGAATCACAATTTCATCTTAGCAATACGATGCTATATCTTGACGATTTTGCGTTTCTTACTACAGATTATTACAGAGCTGATCTGTGAGTACCTAGGTCTGTATTAATTAAAATCTAATTTGGTTTCCTCTTTGTGTAAAAAAAGTAATTAAATTGTTAAGTAAGTCCCTAAATTTGGAGCTTTTAGACTAAGTTTGCTAAACAGTAATAGAAACATTTGACAAACTGTTAAGCATATCATGCAAATCTCACATATTTTTATTTTGCTTAGTATTACCATTTAAACATTAATAATAGCAGAAATATGTATGTTATTTAAACATGAAATCATGTTTAATACACAATTTTGCCTATAAACCTTGGAAATCTGAAGCCACCCCTGATGGATCTGAGGTAGCGCTAGCGCTGTGTTTAGCTTTTCCAGGCACTTTTTTCGATTTCTTTGATTACATATGTCAGTGTGTCATAAAGTAGTTACATATTGTAAGGTTGTTTGATCTACTGAAGTAGCAAAAAAAAAAAAAAAAAAAAGGCCATTAGAGATGAGCATGTGATGATTTAGTTATGATGCTAAACTCCTAGCTAACAAATTCTATTACTTTGCCTTGTTAGCTTCATTACCATTGCAAAAAAAAAAAAAAAAAAAAAAAAACAGCAGAAATTGAACAAACAAATAAAAACATAAATTCTCTCTGAAATTACCTTATTTTTCCTTATTATTTACTATTATTTAATTACTTTAATGGCATGACCTGGAGTGTTAATTATTATTATTTGCCTTATGCCACAGAAACACCAATAATGACAAAAATTTTTAATGAAAGAATTTGTAGTTACATTTTATTTAGTGGAATGTCCATGAAGCAACTTAGTTTTATATATTTGCATTTGATATAATAATAATAATAATAATAATAATAATAAAAACAGCCTCCGTGGATTACCATGTGATCGAAAACAGTGTCAAAGATTGATCTTGTGAAATAAGGTGATTTATTTGATTATTATTTTTTATTTAGACCTCAATCATTATCATGCTGGACTATTTACGCTAACACTCTCCTAAATTAACCATAATGCAATTCGATTACCTGCTGAGAGCCGGTTTCATGGGGTATTTCAATGCAGCATCGCTTTAGTACTTATCAACCCCAACTGACAACCCAGCACCAAAATCACAAATATTTTATTATGAACATACTTAACATTCTTCAGAGTGGAGTATTACTTTAGCATTGTGTTCACTTTTTGACATAGTCGACATGATGAGCCCCCAGTTTATATCTTTCTTCCTACCACCTCAACACTTAATCTCGATTTACTATAAATACCCACAAGTATGACTTCTCGTAATCACTTTGCACTTTGAGCCTTCTTTCACACCTGCTCAGAATAGCTCGATCATTCTCTATCTCTCTTTTCTGCCTTGATGAAAGACAGGAGTAAGCGCTAGCAGCTGACAGTACCACGGCTCAGTCCCCTGGGTCACATCTCCTGTTGATCCTCCGGCGCGATGGAGAGAGTTCAACACATCACCCGCTCGGCCATACGCAGGGCCTCCGTCATGGAGGTGAACCCGCAGACCAAACGCAACCTGCAGGAGCTCTTCGTCAACTTCTCGCTCATCCTCATCTGTCTGCTGCTCATCTACATCATCGTCCTGCTGATGTGAGGATGGAGGACGAGCGGGGCCAAGGCTTGGATGGAGCGTGGGACAAAAACAGGACTTTCCTTACATTAAATAGTGGCTTTTATTACACAGTGTAATCATATTTAGAGTTTAGGATGTGAAGTTTTAGATATTCTTATTTCTTGTTGTTTCTTAAGCGTATGCTCTACAGTCAAGAATATTTCATGTGTCTGACTAAATCATATTTCATAAAAACCTAAACAGTTTATTCTAAGAAAAATAAACAGGAAATACAATTTTAAATAACGATATCTAGCATGCATGCTGTCTCAGAAGTAATAGGGCTACAGACAAAAAGAAAGTTAATAAGTTTTAAAACCTTTTCTATATGTATACCAGTTATTTAATAAGCAAGACTGCTCCAATATTTATTATTTATAATACTGCTTTGTAATGGATCTCACAACTTTATTAGTTTTGGGGTAGTGTTTAAACATCTCCTGCCCAGACATTTGCCTTTAACCTCACCAAAAAAGCTGTTTCAAAAGGAAACCCACAAGGCAGTCACACACACACACACACACACACACACACACACACACACACACACACACACACACACACACACACACACACACACACACACAGAAGGCTGGTCAATGCTTTAATTGCATTTGCAATCTCTTCTCAACCAGCAGAGGGCGCAAAATGTTACAGAAAATTATTTTACACACAAAATTAAAGTTTATTCCCCCTCCCCCTAAAGAAGTGTCCTGTTTTACTTTTACTTCCTACTTTGTAAATAAATTATAATAAAATGTTAATTAACATTATTTGGGTAATGTTATTGTACTAATTAGCCATTTCTGGAGTTATGTAATATATGTAACCATATAAATAAAAATACAAATAAAATACAATAATTGCTTATTATTTGTAAATAATTATCTCTCAGCATGGCATGTAGAATGCAACCCTGCCTGCAACCCTAAATTATTTACCCATAATAGCATGAGCTATAAATAAATAACTTATGCCGCAGAAAGACACCAATAATTATTGACATTTATTAATGAGCAACACCTTTTCCATGAAGCAACTTAGTTCCTGTTATCACCTGTGTTATTGTCTTATAGCAGGCAGAACATTTGTGAAGTAAATGACTGAACTTTATTTAATTATTTATAAATACAAATATAAATGATCTCACTGTTGTCATTAAAGATTTACAAACACAGACCATACAGCAGTGTAATTATGAATATAATTTAATGCATTTTAATCCAGATACACACTTATTTCCTGTTAACAATATTTGAATCGGAAGATACAAACATTTCTTTATAATTGATGGTTTATTGTTTGTAACAAGACAATATAATACAAATATAAACAATTAATTGTGCAATTAATTGTAATTTTTTTTTTTAACTGGCAAGACAGTGTTATTCCAACAGTTTCGGTCCTTTAAGAAGAGTTTATCTGATCTGTGCATATGACAAAATCGGATATACCTCTCCTCTCATATTGCATTAATGCCCAAGTCAAAGGTATATTATTAATAATTATTATAGAAATAAAAACAGGAAGTGAAATTCACAGTGAAGTGCATAACACGAACTAATGGACGACTGAAAAGTGCTGCTTCACATGCTCTTCAGGTGGAAAGTGTCAGAACGAGAAGTATTGAGACGAGAGTTCCTGCGGCTCTTCTGATGGTACTGTCGGATCGTCGTGCTCACGAGGGCTGCCGGACACACAACACACTGGGGTTAAAGGGGGAACGTTCGATTGTGTGATTTAACAGTGCAAAGAAAAGCAACCTCAATCTTGAGTGAAGTCGGTGGCATGCTCTTTCCTATCAACTGTAGCCTATTGTAAAAGCTTGTGTATGTAGAAGAGGGCAGATAGCTCTTACTTCAAAGTGTTCAGTGACTCAGATGTCTTAGAGGAAGCATGTGCTAACCTTCACACTGACCTGTTGGCAGTTATAATTAGTAACGTAACACAATGTGGAAAAGTTCAAGGGGTATGAATACTTTTGCAAGTATTTTTTTTGTAATTCTTGATTTTTTTCCCCAATTTAGTCAGTGCCACGCTATTCTCACCAACTAGTTTGCGCCAGCCTATTGTACAGTAGGTAAGAGTTGCTACACATAACTGTGGGACAGCTGAAGACTCTCAGAGGAAACATCTAACTGCCCTCCTTCTATATACATATCTATATATGATCTCACACACTCCCACAATGTGTTATCATCTGTTCGATTGTCATCGGAAAGAGTAATCAACCCATAACTCATGACTGATTTTGCATGAACATTCATTCATGTTGATAGGGAACACTTTCAATACATACAATAGTAAGAAGCCAAAGGAATTAACCAAAATTAACCAAGAGGGGCTAACTGGCCTAAAAGGGATACAAATAATTAAAATACAATACATAGCTCTAAGAACTGACTCCACCACTAATAAAAGCTAACATGTTGTGTAAAAATTAGTTAACAAACATGGAAACCTTTTTAGGGATATAACTGGAGTAAATATTTGAATGAAGAACTGAAAAAAAAAGTTAGTGGATTAGCCTCTGGATTTATAGACTATAGTCAGCATTACTGTGTGTATTGAAGAGACAATCCCAAAAAAATATAATAATATGATTGAAGAAAAGCCATTGAACCTTTTAATGTTTTTGGTCAACTTAGTGACCATACGTTATTGAACATGTGTTGAACTTAACCTGATTGAGCCATCTCTACCACTTGGTTGAGGTAGGCCACTAGATGCCACTGGAAAAAAAAACACTAGATGTTGCTGTATCTTTAATTAGTTTAAATGTGTCTTTAAATGCTTTAAAATAAAATGAATCTAATACCCAAAAACATTTTAGCTGTTGCACCACCACATAAACTGTTATCAACTCCTAAGACTTGTTTTGGGTTTTTTGGGTATTGAAATTTGGATTTTGAAAATGCGTTAAACCTACACTGATTGAACCATCTCTACCATTTGGTTGAGGTACACCACGCAAAAAAAAAACAACACATTTTCAAAAAAGTTGGAACAGTAAATTGTATGTAAATTGGCAATAAAAGCATAAATGAGTCAGGTGTTTTCCCCCTGCACTATACTGAAAACTCTACAATAACTCATTATTTGATGATTTACCATGTGAATTTAATCATTTGTTGAAAATGTGCACTCATTTAAAATCTCTGCGCATCCTCATCATCAAACAAACTATTTACCAGCATGTAACATCATCATTTTTGTTAATAACACTTTTACAGCATTTGGTCACGGAAGACACCACTGGCTTGAGTTTAGCTAGCAGGAGTTTTCCAATTCCTCCATTAAGCAGGTCTTCAGCTGTGCAAATGTTCAGGGTCTTGGTTGCCATATTTTGCACTTCATAATGTACCACATGTTCTCAGATGGAGCAGGCAGGCCAGTCTAGCACCCGTACTCTGCGCTTAGCAGCCATGCCCACGTAATCTGAGCAGAAAGCAGTTTGGCGTTGTCCTGCTGGAAAATACAGAGATGGTGTTTGGATGGAAGCATATGTTGCTCCAAAATGAACATATTTTTATGCATTAATGGTGCCCTCACAGATATGCAGAGATTTAGCCCTGCCATGGGCACTGGTACACGCCATACCATGACTAATGCTGACTTTTGGACTTGGACGCTGATAACAGCTTGGATGGCCCTTTTCATCTTTGACCCAAAGAATAAGACGGCTGTTTTTTCCATAAACTATTTGAAATCTTGGCTCGTCAGACCACAACCTATCCTTCCAGTGTGCCACTGTCCATCTCAGATGAAACAGAGCCCAGAGAAGTCTTTGACGCCTCTGGGTTTTTACCAAAGTGACAGTTTTTAAGACATTGATGTCTGAGGGTTCGGAGATCAGGCGTATTCAGAGCTGATTTTTGGCTCTGCCCTTTAAGCCTTGAGAATTGACTAGTTTCATTGAATTTCTTCATGATATTGTGTATTAACATTGGGGAATGCTATCCTGGAAAAAGTACAGGACAATTTTTTGGGTGCATCTGTTGGCAAATCGCAGAGCCTTTAAATAAATGCATATTTTTAGCAAACAATCAATTCAATTTACATGGTAAATCATCAAATAATGTGTCATTGCAGTGTTTTCATTATAGTACAAAATGACGATACTTCCATATTCCCAATTTCCATAAAATCACAACATTTTTAGGGATGTTGCAGCCACCAGATTTTAAATAAATGCATATTTTTAGCAAACAATCAATTCAATTTACATGGTAAATCATCAAATAATGTGTCATTGCAGTGTTTTCATTATAGTACAAAATGACGATACTTCCATATTCCCAATTTCCATACTGTCCCAACTTTTTTGGAACTGAGATTCTAATACTTTCATGTTGTAATGTTTAATACAATAAACATTGTTGTTATTTGTTTTTTTCATAGGGAGGACACCCATTTAAACAAGTCTAATTATCAGAAAGGTTCTGGTGTATGAAAATAGTGAAAAAAAAAAAAACTTTACACGATTAGCAAAACCACCTTTGAAAAATTAAAGGCAAAGACACGAGACACAGAAGAACAATGAAAAAATACACTCACACCAATGATCCTATGCATCACATCCACATACTGAAACGTGCATCAAAAAAGAAAAAAAAAAATGGACACAAGAAAAGGAGCACGTCCACAGTACGGCATGCTTGCTTTTCCATTCCAATGCCATTTTTTTTTATTTGTTTGTATTTTCAACAATCATACAGTGTGCATGTGTACGCCAGTCGCTACGTGGAGTTTAGTGAATGCGCTACACTCTCTGCTCATACATGACAGTGATATAAAAATCCAAGAATGTCCATGCTTTGAATCAGTACGCAACACAAACACTCTTCGTGTGCATCGTGTCAAGACGATGCATTAAAGAGTGGAAATAAAAGTTAAAAATTAAATTGAAAGAAAATCAAAAAAAATTAACAGCAAACACAGTTATGGCTGTGTGTTCAAACCAAATAGGCCTCTTGTGATGGTGATTGGGTGTGAGAAAGGACGGACGCTGGACGAAGAGGCGGGGCTCACCTCCGCGTGGGCAGGGTCAAGGACGGAGCTTTGTGCTCTGCGTGCTGATTGGGGGAACTTGGGACAGACTCTAGGCTGGTAGGCCCCGCCCCTCTCCCTTCGACTTCCACAACACTTAGGTTTGGAGAGCTGACGAATCGGATTGCAGCTTTTCTACTCTTATGCTACATCGAAAGGACACAAAGAGAATGTTTTCCTTTTTCTTTTATCCTCAGGGACGACTAAATTACTAATATAGGACTAGCTTTTAGCTTCCAGCTTGGTGAGCTGAAAGAATGAAGACACCATTCTGGACGAGATAAATGACGAGAGAATGGCTTGGAAAGCAAAAGGAGAGATCGATGTGGGGACATGGCTAAAAATACTGGAGATGCTGAAGGAGGAGAGCACATGGACACTTCATGGCAATGAGAGTTACACAAAAAAACCCAAAAAACAAAACAAACTAAGAAAAAAAAAAAAAACACTGTTCATGCACAATAACCCATTCCTATTTTTTATGGGATGGGATGCATCAGTATTTCGAGACTAAGGAATTCCTTTAATGTGAAAGAAAACTGATCAATCAGGGTGTTAATGCAACATAAATGGCTGTACATTTGGAAAATACATATTATTTATCACATAGAGACAGGAACATATTTTTTTAACCCTTAGAACCTCAGCATTATTATTAAACTAGAGGAAATCCTAAGCTAAAGGTAAAGATAAAGAGACTTTATAGTCATTGTACAGTAGTGATACGATGAAGACCAGAGACCTGCAGCAAAAAGAAAATGTTAGAATCAACAAAAGATAATTGTACTAAAATACAAATAGAACACTGTATATATTTTGGAATATATTGTAGTTATGATATATATACAAAAATGTGTTTCTATATAATTAATGAGTAATAATACACCAGAGCGCTGATTCGGGTCACAAGCTGATGATTCAGTTCCTATAAATAGTTCGGCTCGTGTTCACAGACGGGGAAGGTAACTAAGTAAATTACCTTCATTACTGTTCTTAAGCACATATTTCATCTATCTGTACTTTACTTGAATAGTTTTATTCGAAAATATATTTTTATTTTTACTCCATTACATGCTAAAACAAATATCTGTACTTTTACTTCACTGCATTTCTGCAACAACATGGTTCACTTTTTTTGAAATTTGTACTGAGATGAGTCTGTGGAAATTTTTTAACAGTTAAAGGCTACTGAAAGTTTTTGAACCTGTGGTTTATATTCATGTGTTTGTAACTGGCAGTTTAATATAAGCAGCTAATTAAAAAAGTTTTATTAATAAGGTGAAATCCAATGAACAAAAATATTAAACATTTCATGGTGTCAGCTCTGTAGACTCATCAGGAAAAAGACTTTTGCTTAACATTCCATTCCATATATTTAAATGTAAGTATGAACTAAAAAATGAAAAAGAACACGTAATAAATACAAAATGGTTGCAGATTGGTCATAACATACACCCCATGTGTTTAGGTTACCGTCACTAGCTGATGATTGTCACTGGCCCAGATAGTGTACACTGCCTGAATACACTAGATAATACACACATCACTATTGTGACCTGATATGTGACGATACCCTCCCATGGCTGGTTGCTCAGCTCTACTGCTCGGAAATAGAGCAATTACATGAGGAGTGAAATAAAAGTAGTCTGAGGAATGGAAAATGCCGTATCCATGTTATCATATTTCAGCTGGAGCATCAACAGACACACTTTGAGGGAGATCTGAGATCTACTGTATTTCAACTTCCTAAAGAAATAAAAAATATAGGACGTTTAAATAACACTTAATAATGTTGACTGAGACTAAGTTGCTATAATTTCCGAATGCATTAAATTCTGTATTATACAGAAAACGCTCGCATTGAATATGGCATTTATTTGTGTTGATAAACTACACAGAAAGATGCTGCCCTTTTTTTTTTTCAAAACCCTAGAATTCCAAGAGATTTATCTTTATCAGTGTCTTTTAAGAAGAAAAAAAAATTGTTAGAAAAAATTCCAGAAAAAACTGCACTGATTTGGTTCTAAGGGTTAAATGGGGCTCATTGCATACATTTTTAATAGCTTGCTGAGTTTGTAATTGATACAGAGTGACGGTATTACCTTTATAAGCGGGTTAATGACCCCCACATTAGGGCTGGAGTTAAACACCTTATTGAAGCTCGTATCTCGATTGACCAGCTCCAGCTGATAGAACTTCTTATCGTCCTGAAACGAAGGAGACACCATGAAACTGTGTGTGTGTGTGTGTGAGATGATCTGTAAGAGCACACACACTACTGACCGCACACTCACCACCAACTTCTTGACCAGAGTTTCTCTTTCAGCCACCATCTCTCGGAGCTCTGCGATCGCCTGCAGATCCTCCGGTCTGCTCTCGCGGTTTCGAAACTTCTCCTCCGTGCCCTCCAGTCTACACAAACCCAGACGGAAAAGCATTTAAATGTCTGCAAGAAATAAATACATTCTTACATAAAATTCTTAAATAACAAATGTTGAGGTGGATGGCAGACAAAAAAAAACTGTGATGTGGATGTAGTTTGAAGATACAGTATCAGATCATATCCAGGAATACAGCACGACCTCAAGCGAGATACTGCTTTCATACAACAGTTCCACAAACACCAATTATTACCAACAGTTTATGATTCGTTTGTTTATTTAACCAGAACTTTAGCTCCGCCCACATCGCCTGCCGGAGCTGGCGACCGGCATTTAGTGAGCAACAGCTAGTTAGCTTTGTAGCTCGCAAAAGCAAAGAACAGCAGAACAACACGGACATAGAAGTCAGTATTTATATATATCATAATATTTACAGTAACCCAAACAAACAGTTATTGTGGGTGTGATGTGCAAGTATACTGTATGTACACGCTCTCTTTCTGCACTTTTTCTCTCTCTTTCCCTCTGTGTGTGTGTGTGTGTGTGTGTGTGTGTGTGTGTGTGTGTGTGTGTGTGTGTGTGTGTGTGTGTGCGCGCGTGTGTGTGTGTGTGTGTGTGTGTGCGTGTGTGTGTGTGTGTGTGTGTGTGTGTGTGTAATCCCTGGATAATGGCTGTGCTTTTAGCCATGCAGCAGAGGACCAACAGTTTCTGTTTACTCATAAAAATACAAATGTATTTCCAGTGGATTTGCCGATGCACTTTAAGACCCAAACTTCTCTTTATTGGAAACCGGTGTTCGTCCGCATGGCTAGAGCTCGCTAGGGATGTGATGGTTCACAAATCATTCAAAAACAAAAAAGTTCTGGCAGTCGTCCTAAATGAGAACAACATTCAAGATGTACAATATTCAAACACAATCTTAAATTATTGTCCTTAAACTAAATTGCGATATGAGGAATATTTATTTATTTTATTTATTGTTTAACTTTGCTATTTAAAGGAAGAAGGTACTGACTCACACACCTACGGCTCAACTGCTACTGGTACTGGTTACTCCGCTAGCTCTAGCTAGCGAATATACTGTAATGTCTACTGACAAGTGGAAATGGTAACATTGCTAGCTAACAAAAATTATGCTATTATTATTATTATTATTATTATAAGGTCATTCCAGGTATGCTAATCAATATCATGATGTTATTGTAAAGCGTAATAAAACAAGTATCTAAAATTCTTTTTTTTTTACTTACAGGATTTGCAGAGCGGAGATCTTGTCCTTCAGCAGCTCCTGAGCTTTGTTAAAATCTGACAACATGATTTGCGTTTCTCTGTTATGGCTTGCGTTGAGCTCCCCCATCTCCCTCTCGTGCCTCCTTGACAAATCTTGTTCGTGAGCCCTGGAAACATATTTAACTCACAATCAGAACATAAACCAAACCATTAAGACGTCAATACTATTAAACATCCTCATCATTTATTAGACCAGCGATTAGTGTTGCTGGCGGTATGATAGCTTAATGGTTAGCACTGTCATCTTGCACCTCCAGGGTCCAGGTTTGATTCCACCTTCAGGTCTGTGTGCATGGAGTTTGCATGTTCTCCTCGTGCTCGGTGGGTTTCAAAAATGCACGTTGACTGGAGTTCCTACCGCGGTCGTACAAATGGGAATAAACCCAATGGTCACCATTGGGCTCCACAGTCCCTAGTTGGACTACAGAGGTTCCTAGATGGATGGAGTTGGATAGTGTTGCTGCCTCAGGATCCTGATCATAAACTTATACTGTATGTTCTCCTTACTGTATATCCATGTGTGCTTTCTCTGGGTTCTCCGGTTTTCTCCTAACCTACAGTAGCTTTCCACAGTGATAGTGTGGTACATTTATCTTTCAAACCCGTAACGTTTATTTAGCGTTACACATATACTATATGCACCCATTTTGGTAAAATAAACATAGTGAAAATTAAAGTAAGGAGAGTCTTTAAGTCAAATCAGGACTTGAGATGAAATTTCTGTTGAATGAGGGCGTAAGCGTGATTGATATTTACAGAAGATTTTAAGCACAGTACGGTGATGAGACTGAGTAACTCAGTGCCTTGGCCCTCTGCCCTATATGAACGGTACAAACATTTTGAGGAAGGCTCTTATGGCTCAGACCTGACTGCAGTTGTTTCCATGGACATTGTGGAACTTAATAATCGATGTCTAACTTGTCGTCAACTTACAGAAGAGACTCATCTGTCTGTGTGAACTGTACACACAATCATTCACTTGCACACTCAGCTGGGAGTTTTCGCCACATCCCTGTACAGCCCTGACCTCGCTCCAAACCATTTCCACATGTTTGGAAAAGCTTTTAAAGGAATTCTTGGGAGGCCGGTGTTTCAGTCGTGAAGCAGACAGTCTGATCCGTCGTACTGAGAAAACTTTCCACCTTGCTGTTGTCCAAGCACTAATGAAACACTA